>JAQIFY010003572.1:0-12444 GCA_028533085.1 Varecia variegata | reverse complement strand
GAAACAGAGTGAGACTCTGTCTCAAAAAAAAAAAAAAAAGAAACACTTTCATTAAAAAAGATTTTTTTGGTGAATTACCTATGTAGTAATGAATAAAATCCAACATTTACTGAGAAGGTACTATGCTAGAGACTTCATATTTATGGTCTTTTCCCTCCTTGATCCCAGGCCGGCTCCACATGTAGGGTTCTGCCCTGTCCAAACATGTCTGGGAAGTCCTGCGGCAGGTCTACCCAGAGCTCCACCGCAGGACGGATGGACGGAGGTGACTTCTGGGAGAGAACTCGTCCCGAGAGGCTGAGAAGCAGTAGCTGTCAGCTTGATAGGGAGCAAAGTTTCACTCACAGGAGGGAAGGAAAGATTTAGCATCTTCTGAATTATTTGGAGTTGTCTGGGGCACTTCTGAGAATGGCAGAAGGGAAGGAGCTGAATTTGAGGGGCACGAGGGGGACAGCATTCACACGAAATCTTTGCCTTGTGTTTGAAATAGGCTTCCAGTATTTGGTCTGTTAATTGCTTCTGCTGCGGCTTAAAATTTCTGGGCTTGCTTTTTATAGAAACAGGGAGGAGGAAATGACCCTGGGCCAGAGTGTGCTACCTCTTGCAAGCGTGTTCAACTGTGGACAAGCTTGTTTATTTGCACTAAAGCTGTCTTTGAGCTGTCCAAACTCACTAAGTAGGAAAATTTATTGAGGCAAAGATAGATTACTTGTCTGCGACTGACTCATCTTGTGACCTTAGGAAAGCTTGTGTTCACTCCATGTCTCAACGCTTTCTGCTAGGAGCTGTCCCTCCGTTCCCTCGTTTTCAGGAGGGGCCTGCGGGTCTTGGTAATAGCAGTGACCATTTCCAGTGGCCATTCACTTGACCTTTCCCAGAGCCCAGCCTCATCCCCTCTGATCATGTTGGACCCTCACTCTGTAACATCTAACCCAACCTTTGAAGCTGGGTTATCAGATGTTATCACCAGCGTATGTCCCAGGACTTCAAACTCTGCCGTCTTGCCTTGTCTCGTGAATATCAGAGTCAATCGGAAACGGGTAGGGTCTTCCTAGCAGAGGCTGGTTCTTGAACCCCGCTGTGTTCTCTGATCATTGCACCACAGTGGTCAGAGGGGCTCAGGACTGAGAGATGGTTCCTTCATCCCGCACCTCCGTTCTCTCTGGGGCTGCCCCAAGGGCACAGGAAGTCGGGAAGTGTGCTGTTCAGGCCCACGCTGGTCTCACCCTCGGGGAGGCTAGCATCTTTAGTCTCTCCACCCCCTCAGTCCCCTCTCAGGTCTCAGCAGGGGTGCCATGTTATGATAGATCTCCTTGGGCTCTGGGTCCCTGGGCTCTGGCCGCTGTGAGACTGTGGGGGCAGAGGCCGTGTGCCGCAGAGCAGCTGGACTCACACACCTCGGCGACAGGGGAAGATGGATGTGTTTGGTCTTCGGCAAGCTTCATAAGCAAATTTTTCAGCTTAGTCTCCTGTTGGCTGTCCTAGCAGCTCCTTGTGCTCAGAATAGTGTTAGGTGATCTTCTCGTTTCAAAGTCTGGTGTGCCAGGGCCTCTCCGGCATCCGAGCTTTGCCCGACTGCGGGATTACTGGGCCTTCTTCATCGGCAGCTCTTTATGGTGATTTCATCCTCAGTTCACGAGCTGGGAAACTTGTCCTTCTCCTCCTTTCCCTGCCCCCAAATCTCTGTCTTTTCCTGAAGCCAGGACTCCTGGACTTCCTCCAGCCGTCACGCCATTCCACTTTATCTGACGGTAGAAGCTGAGAGATGAGTGGAGACTCAGCCAGGGCTAATGGGTTCCATGGGTGACTCAGCCACCTTGTCACGGAGACAATGGTAATCCAAGTTACAAGGAACAGATTTTTCTGTTTCTCAGAATAGCTACTGAATGCCCCCTGGGTTTTCATTTCCCCCAAACCCCATTAAGGGCTTTGTGACTCTCTATTCAACATAATCAGACTCTGTGGCCTCCAGGGCATGGGCTCACATCGGGGGTTCAGAGGCTGTGTGCTCCAGAGCACTTGGACTCAAATACCTTGGAATAGGAACAAAAACATTCCACCCCAGCCTCACAAGTGCTGATATTGGGGGTGTGCATCATGGGCTCCACTTACTCACAGAGTGATTATTATGTCTGCAACCTGACTCCAGCCCTGTAGCTGATGGTGGAATGAATAGTTTCCTACATGAATTAAACCTTGGCAACTAGGTTTATGGCGTTAAAGCCCTTTCATCTTCTTAAGAAGTCACTGATCTCTTCCTGATTAGGGCCAGTCGTAGACATTCAAGTCATAGGATCTAAAGCTGGAAGGTCCTGAGGGACCTTCTTGTCTCTTTCCTTCGTCTTAAAAGAAGGTCACTCACTGAAACCCAGAGAGGCTGAGCCAAGCCTTCCACCCTAATTTCAGGACACCATTCATTACTCTAAGATGCTGTTCTGCGTAATACAAAACAAATATGCTTTGAATTAAGACTCTTATTTGACAACATTCAATGTGCCTGTCTCAGTGTTATGCACTGGGGATTTGAAAACAACAGAAGGTGGACCCTGCCCTCAAGTTGCTGACAGTCTATGCCAACCATACCAATGCAGTGTGGTAGGAAAGTCCCAACCCTGTCTTGGGCTTGTGAAATGGGCCAGCTTCCTATCCTGTGGACATGTTTGTAAAACGCCTTTCTCCAAAATGCCCTTAGAGCTGAGCAGGCAGGGCCTCAGGAGGCCCAGCACTTTGGAAAGTCTTCCTTGAAATATACAAAGTACCCCTCTGTGCCTGAGAAGGGCTTGGTCTGCCAGTGCCATTTGGGTGGGGGTTTGAGTCTTGGTGTCTCCCCTTTGGGATGCTCTCTGACTCCCTGTCACCTGAGTGAGGTGGACCAAGTGCCTTGAGGAGGGGGAGGTCTGGAACTCATGCATGTGGGGTGGTCATCCTGAAATCCAGTCCTCGGTTCAGGTATGTTGGCCTGGTAAGCAGATGTTTCCCACGGCTGGTGGGGTATTTATTCCTCAGGATGGCATGAGGTGGGGAAGTCAGAATGATCTGACAAGCTGATACAGGATGGATCAAGTGGTTCACATGGACAGGGCTCCAAAAAACAAAACCAAACCAAAAGTTCCTGGGTCCTGCACATCCTGGGGAGGCCTTACGTCTACCACTGTCCCCTGGTGAGGGTCCTCAGAAGCTCCATTGCCACTTTCTCTGCTGAGGCATGTACTGCTCACACCTCTCCATGGATTTTCCCATTTTCCCCTCTAGAGAGTAGAAGCAGACTCAGGAACTTGCACTTACCCTGGAAGTTAATCTCCTAGCACAGCCTGACTCAGTGACAAGCTTTCTGAAGAAATTTTATCTTCCTATTAATCATACCTTTCTTACAACACTGTAACCACCCGCAAATATGTGGGAGAGGGAGTTTGAGAAATTGGGGGGAGGTACAGAAAGACTCTCTTATCAGGAGAGACTCTCGTGACCTTTGCTTTGAGGGAACTGCTATTTCTAATAGACCAAGACCAAATTCTTCAGGGATTGATTTCACACTCAGACACCAGGAATTACAAAACAGATGGGGGAAGAAAACACACTCTGCTTTTCCTGTGGGGCCGTGAGTGGGTGCAGAGTCTGGGAATATGCACTTATTTCGCAGAGACAAGCCAACTCAATTAGCTGGGAAGGAGAGGGTCAAAAGGAAGCCATAGCACAGATGTATAGCCATGGAAAGCGAGCTGCTTTTAAGAGTTCAGGCAGAGATTGCAGGATGAGGACAGATTGGAGGCTTTCTCTCTAAGTTCAATTATAGTGCTATTTTAATATTAGATCTTTATGTGGTCATATGTCGTATTCAACAGAGCTAATGAGAAAAATGGCCAGAGAACAATAGACGGTCATTTAAAAAAAGTGAATTATTATGAATTAGGTCTGAAATTCTTTCAGATAGTACATAGTAGGTATTCAATGAATGCCAGTTAAATGAATGAACACTGAGTTGCCTGAGTTGTACTCTTTTAATGATCTATTTATTCATTCAGTAGTATTTTGGGGCTTTTACCATTAATGGGAATGTGTAGGCTTTGAGATTAAAAAGACATAGTCCTTGCCTTTGAGGAGCTTATAGACACACACGCACATTGGCGTGTAGATGAATATGATAAATGCTATAATGGTGGATGGTCAAGAATGATGGTCTCAGTCTACTTAGGAACTGTAAAATGAGCTAGGATGAATTCCCTCCTCTTCAACTTTTCGGAATAATTTGTGAAGAAATGATGTTAGTTCTTCTTTATAAGTTTGGTAAAATTCAGCAGTAAAGCCATCTGTTCCTAGGCTTTCCTTTACTAGGATACTTTTTGTTATTGATTCAATCTTGATACTCACATTGTTATGTTCAGGTTTTCTATTTCTTCCTGGTTCAATCTTGGTAGGTTGGATGTGTCCAGGAATTTGTTCATTTCCTCCAGGTTACCCAATTTTTTAGCTTATAGTTGTTCATAATAGTCTCTGATGATCCTGTATTTCTGTGGTATCAGTTGTAAGGTCTCCTTTATAGTTTCTGATTTTATTTATTCGGATCTTCTCTCTTTTTTTCTTGGTTAATCTAGCTAATCTAGATTAACTAGATTAACTAGATCTAATCTAGCTAATCTAGTTTATTGATTTTATCTTTCAAAAAACTAACTTTTCCTTTTGTTGACTCTTTGTACTTTTTTTTTTAGTCTCTGTTTAGATCTTTATTATTTCTTTCTTTCTACTAATTTTGGTTTGGTTTGTTCTTGTTTTTCTAGTTCTGTGAGGTGCATCATTGGGTTTTTTATTTAAAGTCTTTCTACTTTTCTGCTGTAGGCATTTATTACAATAAAGTTCCCTCTTAGCATTTCTTTACTGTATCCCATAGGTTTTGGTATGTTGTGTTTCTATTTTCATGTATTTAAAAATTTTTTTTTTTGATTTTCTTCTTAGTTTCTTCATGGACCTAATGGCCAACCAGGAGCATGTTGTTTAATTTCCATGCATAACAGTTTCCAAAGTTCCTTTTGTTACTGATTTCTAGTTTTATTCCATTGTGACCTGAGAAGATACATGATATGATTTTGATTTTTTATTTAATTTATTGAGATTTTTTTTTGCATCCTAACATATTGTCTATCCTGGAGAATGTTCTATGTGCTGATGAAAAGAATGTGTATTCTGCAGCTGTTGGATAAAATGTTCTGTAAATGCCTGTTATGTCCATTTGGTCTAAAAGGCAGTTTAAATCCATGTTTTTGTGTTGATTTTCCATCTAGGTGATCTGTCCAATGCTGACATCGGGGTGTTGAAGTCCCTCACTATTATTGGGTTGGAGTCTATCTGTCCATCGCAAACTGTAGTGGGTGGGATGGATCATTCCCCAGGCCCCCTGGTGACACACAGGGGCACTGATGGGAGGTGCTGGGTGGGGAGGGCCCATCCTTAGGTCCCCTGATGGTGTGCCCAAGCACCAGCTGGGGTGGTCAGGGCTGATCAATCTCCAGGTCCCCAAATGGCACACTTGGGTGGAGGTGGCAGCAGATAGGGCCAGCTTATTCCCAGGCCCTGGTTAGGTGCTCCAGTGGGCTGGTCCCTTAGCTCCCTGAAGGCACGTGGGTGTGCAGCAGTCCTGCTGCTTATGGGGTAGGAGGGGGGTGAGGCGGTGGGGAAGGTGCTGCTGTCAGTGGCAGCAGCACCAGGCAGGCAGCTCTCAGACTGTGGGGAGTGCATGCTTTGGCCCCTGTTTCCCAGGGTGGAGGACACTGTGTGAGCTAAAGTGCTGGGGGCCCGGCTGCAATGCAGGGGCTGCTGGGTCCCGGGGCAGCATGTAGTCTGGTGGGGGCTCTGTGCTGCAGCCGCTTGGATTTCCAGGGTGTGTAGGACCTGGTGTGAACTTCCTCTCTGGAACAATTCTGTCACTTGGACTCCAGGCAGCTCCTGCTACTCAGGGCCCATGAGAGCAGAGGGGCTCTCCCGTGCTAGGACAGCAGGAGTTTGGGTAGGAATGCGGACTGCTGAGAGTCTTTTGCTTAGCTTTTCTCTGCGCTGGGGAGTATCTCCTGACTTCAAGCTGGTCCTGATCCTGACTGGGCCAGATACTTTGCTACCCTCTTCTTTCATGCCTCAGAGGTTTCCTGTCACTCCCCTGCTGAGTTCCAGTGCTCTCTCCCAGATGCTCTGATGTGTGATCACCTCCTGGCTGCTTCAGGCCTTCTGTTGGAGGAGGCGAGTGCTGGGTGCCTCTAGTCAGTTGTCTTGAAGCTCTTCCCCAGGACTGTGTTCAAAACACACTTTAAAGGTGCAAGTGGGTTAAAAGTAAAAAGATGAAAAAGATATACCAAACTAATACTAATCAAAAGAAAGCTTGAGAGCTTTCACTAATATCAGGTAAAGCAGATTTCAGAGCATAGAATATTGCCAGGGATAAAAAAAAGTAATTTCATAATAATAATGGGTCAATTTATCAGGAAGAAATAAAAACCCTAAGTATTTATGTACCTAATAACAGAGCCTCAAAATAATTGAGGTAAAAACTGATAGAACTGCGAGGAGAAATAGACATATCCATGATTATAGTTGGAGATTTTACTAACCATCTCTCAATAATTGATAGAATAAGTAGAGAGGAAATCAGAATACAGAAGATTTGAATAACACTATCAACCAATATGACTTAATTGATATTCATAGGGTACTTTACTCACCAATGGGCAGAATATACATTCTTTTCAAGTGCACATGGAATATTTACCAAGATAGACTATGTTATGGACCATAAGAACAGTCACTATAAATTTATAAGAATTCAAATGATATAAAGTATGTTATCTGACCACAAGGGGATTCAGTTATAAATCAACAACAGAAAGGTTTCTGAAAGTCCCAAAATTTTGAAAATTAAATAATGCACTGCTAAAGAAACCATGAGTCAAAGAAGAAATCAAAAGAGAAACTAGAAAATATTTTGAGCCGAACGCAAATTAATACAGCATACTGAAATCTCTGGAATGCCACATACTTAGGAAAAATTCATAGAACAGTAGGCATATATTAGAAGAGAAGAGAGATAGAAAAAATTTCTAATCAATGACCCCAGCTTTCCCCTTAGAAAACTAGAAAAAGATGATTGAAACCCAAAGTAAGTAAAAGAAAGGAAATAAGAAAAATCAGAGTAGAAATCAATGAAATAACAAAGAGAAATATCAGTGTAATCAAAAGCTAATTCTTTGACATCAACAAAATTGACAAAACCCTTATCCAGACTGATTGGAAAAAATGAAAAACACAAATCAACAGTATCGGGAATGAAGGTAAAATTATTGCACAGTCTATAGGTATGCAAAGTATAATAAGGAAATATTACTAACAACTTTGTGCCAGTAAATTTGACAACTTAGATGAAATGGAAAAGTTCCTTGACAGACATGACTATCAAAGCTCACTCAAGAAGAAACAGATAACCTAAATAGCCTCATATTTATTAAATGAAATTGGAATTGAATGGATGGTTAAATTATCTCCACAAAGAAAAGTCTAGGTTTATATAGCTTCCCTGGTGAATTCTACCAACATTTAAAAATAAATAATAGCAATTCGACACACACACACTGTTGTAGAAAATTTAAGAAGAGGGAATACTTCCTAACTTATTCCACGAAGTCAGCATTACCCTGATATTAAAATCAGGAAAAGACTTCATAAGGAAAGAAAACTACCAACCAATATCTCTTATGAATAGAAATGTAAATATCCTTAACCCATGGAATGCAAATATCCTTAACCCAAGGATTTATCCCAGGAATTCAAGATTGTTTTAACATGTAAAAATTATTAAAGATAATTTATCATATAAAAAATAAAAATCCAACAACATATGATTATCTCAATAGACCCAAAAAAAGTGCTTGATAAAATCTACCATTTCCTGATAAAACTCAACGTATGAAAAATAGAAGGGAACCTTCTCAATATTGCATCTGTGAAAACTGTCAAGAAACATCATACTTCATGGTCAAAGACTGAATGTATTCCCAGTAAGATCAGAAGCGAGACTAAAATGTCCACTCTCATTGCTTTTATTTAATATTATACTGGAGATTCTAGTCAGTGAAATAAGGCAAGAAAAATAAATAAAAGACATCCATCTGGATAAGGAAGAAGTAAAACTCTTTTTGCACATGATTGTCTATGAATTAATGGAAATGCTGATGGAATCTATACACAAAAAAGCTACAAGAACTAACAAGTGAGCTTACCAAGGTTCCAGGATGCAAGATAAATATACAAAAATAAATTATATTTCTACATAATGGAAGAAATAATTGTAAACTAAAATTTTTATTAATAAAAACACAATTTACAATAGCAATAAAAATATGAATACTTAGGGATAAGTCTGACAAAAGATGAATAAGACCAGTACATTACAAAGTACAAACCATTGACAAAAACAAATTAAGGAATACCAAAATAAATATATAAACAAAATTCATGGCTCAGAAGACTCAGTATTGTTAAAGTGTTTATTTTCCTTAAACTGATATTAGATTCATTGCATCCCCGGTCAAAATTGAGAAGGCTTTTTGTTTTTTGTAGAAACTGATAAATTGATTCTAAAATTCATATGAAATGTAAAGGACCTAGAATAGCCAAAGCAACTTTGAAAAAAAAAAGAACAAATTTGGAGAACTAACAATACTTTATTTCAAGACTTATTATAAAGTGACAGCAATGAAGACAGTGTGGTATTGATGTCAAGACTGACAAATGGATTAATGGGACAGAATATGGATCATTGATTTTTGGCACAGGCAAATTCCATGGACAAATAATAGTGTGTTCAATAAATGGTATTTGAAAAACTGGATATCCATATGCAAATGATGGATTTCAGCTTATACTTTAGACTATAAACAAAGATTAACATAAAATGGATAGTAGACCTAAATGTGAAACCTATAGCTATAAAATTTCTGGCAGAAAACATAGGGAAAAACATTTATTATCTTTGTCTAGGCAAAAATTCTTTAGATGCAATGTTAAAGGCACAATCCATAGAGTAACAATATGGTAAATTGGACTTTATCAGTATTAAAAACTTTTGCACCTCAAAAGGCACTAAACGGAGTGAAGATACAGGCCACAGGCTGGGAGACAACATTTGTTCATCATATACCTCATAAAGGAGTTTTATACTGTATATAAAAAGAACACCTAAAAATAAATAATAAAAAATGAACAATTCATTTAAAAATGGACAAAAGATTTTAACCAAAGATATTTCACTGAAGAAGAAATGCAGACGGAAAATATTCATACAAAATATGCTCAACATCATAATTCACTAGGGAAATGCATCTTAAAACTTCAATGTGATACTACTATATATTAATAGCTATCAGAATGGTTAAAATTAAAAAGACTGACCATCACGAGAGTTGACAAAGAAGGACTGGGACTCTCACACTTTGCTGGTGGGAATGTAAAAATGATACAACCACTTTGGAAAAGAGTATGGCAGTGTCCTAAAAATGAAACTCACACCTACCATATGATTCAGCCATTCATTTTCTAGGTATTTACACAATAGAAATGAAAGCACATATCTTTATGAAGACTCATTTACAAATGTTCATAGCAGCTTTATTTGTACTAGCCCCAAACTGGAAACAATCCTAATATCTATCAACTGATGAATAGATGAACTGTGGTATTTCCACACAATATTACAGAATACTGTTCAGCAATAAAAAGAACAATTATTGATAAGTGCTACGACATGAATAAATCTCAAAATAATCATGCTGAGTGAAAGAAGCCAGACAAATAAGTACATACTGTAAGATTCCATTTATATTAAATTCTAGGAAATGTAAAATAAACTACAGTGAGAGAAAGCAGATGAATGTCTCTCTGGAGATAGGCGATGGAGGAAGGTGGAGCCAGAGGGAGGGATTACAAAGAAGAATAAGGAAAATTTGGGGAGGATATGGATATGTTCATTAACTGGACTGTGGTGATGTTTCTAAGGTGTATATGTCTGTCAAATCTTATCAAATGTGTATATTGTATGCCAATTATAGTTCAATGTATCAGTTAACAAAACAAAAAAGTTTCTCTTTGCATGAAGAATATGCACAGTAAAATCTTTAAAGAAGGATACCAATAACTCTAGTTATTTTGGGTGGTGGGACTCTAAATATTTAACTTTAATTTTTTTCCTATAATCCTTAGACATTACTTTTATAATTATAAAAATTAAAACTAAATGAAAATAATTTCAGTACTACCGAGACTAAAATATATTTTATTTGATTGTCTGGCTACAGACACAGGCATTGCGTAACAACACCATCACTGATGATTAGATCGTGCATCCATTCATTGGAAAAGGAATTGAAGAGGAGTTTGTACAGATGAGGTAGATTGAACCCATCAGTGTTGGGGATGGGAACTGGAGGGGATAAAGCAGGGGAGGGTTTTCTAGGCAGAGTAAAAAGTGTTAGAAAAAGCACAGAAGCAAGAAACAGACTGGTTTGGGTGGGGCAAACAGTTGGATATTAATATAAGGTAAAGTTTGTGATGGGTGGTAATGGGAGAGAAAGACATGAACTGATCCCTCCCCTCCTCTCTCTTTGTCATCTTAGTTTGTTTGCATTCTAGGGAAATGCCTTGCATTTGTTTACAACCTGAATAATTCAATTTTCTGCTATATCCTGTCTGCTGTTCACTGCCTCCAACAAAGTTCCAACTCATAACTGTGTATTTCATATATATATATTTAATTCTTTATATTCTTAGGTTTATGGCCTCATAACAGTTTGCTCAAGGGTCATAGACACACATGGCCTAGAATATTCTCAAGAATGCAAATCTGGTATTTTAGAATTCATTTCCTTTTTCTAAGTTACATTTACCCTGCTTCACAGGGAGGTACCCCTTGAAAATCATACTCAGAAAATTGATTACCTCCTTTTGAACTGGAGAATAGTTTTCTTTGCTATTTTAGCCTTACAGGGCAGATCTGTTCTCTCCTAGTATTATTAGTTTGTAAACTCTAACAGTCACACTGAATCATGCTGGAGTTTGATGCAGGTCTCCACTCAAATATTTCATAGGAAAATCTCTAGGGTCATATTAAAGAAAGCCAAAAAAAAAAGAAAAAAGAAAAAAGAAACCCTAATAGTTACTATTTTAGCAGTTTACATATGGCAACATGGAGAAGTGCCCTGGAACAGGTCTATATTCATAGCAACAGTTGTTACTGTATTTCAGTATCACTGATAGGATGCGCCCCATCGTGGCTAATTCGTAGGTGTGTGTGATCAAGAGCAAACCTTGAGGCATCCTCATGTGCAGGTGTGCTAAGGAGGAAGGTAATTGAACTTGTGCTTGTCCAAAAGGTCCCGTGTTGTTTTCACCTTTTTTTTTTTTTTTTTTGAGACAGAGTCTTGCTCTGTTGCCCAGGCTAGAGTGCCGTGGCATCAGCCTAGCTCACAGCAACCTCAAACTCCTGGGCTTAAGCGATCCTACTGCCTCAGCCTCCCCGAGTAGCTGGGACTACAGGCATGCACCACCATGCCCGGCTAATTTTTTTCTATATATATTTTTAGTTGGCCAGATAATTTCTTTCTATTTTTAGTAGAGACGGGGTCTCGCTCTTGCTCAGGCTGGTCTCGAACTCCTGAGCTCAAACAATCCGCCCGCCTCGGCCTCCCAAGTGCTCGAATTACAGGCGTGAGTCACCGCGCCCGGCCTGTTTTCACCTTGTGTTCTCATTTCTCTGGGATAGGGGACTAGGGCCTCTGCCCTCTCTATCAGAGATTCTTCTAAATATTTTACTTTGAGATGTGCCATTCCTGTTTCTCAGTACTGCTAACATTTTTGCAGTTTGAGTATTTCTACAAGACTTTTTAAAGGGAAAATAAAACAGACTCTGTGACATAGCAATGAGTTCTTAAATTTCATAGAATCTTTTAATGTTTTGTGCAGATAGGAAATAAGAAGGTACTCAATCCAATACCCTCACTTGATAAATAGAGACACTGAGTCCAAAATAGGTGATTTCCTATAATCTATGCAAGTAGTGAGTTGGAGGGCTCAGGCAAGTTTCCCGTTCTCCTGACATTCTAAGCAAATCTATTTTCACCACATCGTGGTGTAGCGTGATGCCTGTTTACCTCAAATTTAAAAACAGAAAAGATTAAATGACTAGAATAAATAAATAAAACATGTGCAGTGAACAGTTTTGCTAGAGCCCAAGGACTCTAAAGGGGAAAGAGCCAGCCTCAGACCTCTGTTTCCTTGAGGTTGAAATAATTTGTTTTTGAAAATGGCCTACCCTAATCATAGTACTCATCACCACACGTGATAAAATCACATTTTACGTGCCATGTTTCAGACAACACGAATCCCCCAAAAATGCTTTTCAGAGTTAATATCAAG
>JAQIFY010003571.1:0-12444 GCA_028533085.1 Varecia variegata | reverse complement strand
CTTGCCGTCCTTGTTTTCTACGTGGGGAAACTCTAGTTCATAGTGATGTCGCCAAAGTCAAGCAGCAGGGTGGGGGAAGGATGGGCTGATCTCCGGGCAAGTGGAGCTGGAGGAGATGAGAACTGTTCACAGAGACCCTCCCTAACCCTGCTCTCAAGCCCTACAGCCTGCTCGTCTCCCCTCCCCCTGCAGGGGCTGCTAAACAGGGTCATCTACAGAGTCTAGCTGCAGAGCCCTAGTGGGGAGCTGAGAGCAACTCCCGTCCCTGCGTCACCTTACAAGGTCACTGAGAAAGCAGGCTGCGCTGCTACAGGCATTCAAGTGCAGATGTCTTTTTTCACAGAATGTCCTTTTTTTCCTTTGGGTAGATGCCCAGTAATGGGATTGCTGGATCAAATGGGAATTCTACTTTTAGCTCTTTGAGGTATCTCAATATTACTTTCCATAGAGGTTGTACTAGTTTACAGTCCCACCAGCAGTGTATGAGTGTTCCTATCTTTCCGCATCCACTCCAACATTTACTGTTTTGGGATGTTTTGATAAAAGCCATTCTCCCTGTAGTGAAGTGACATCTCATTGTGGTTTTGATTTGCATTTCCCTGATGATTAGAGATGTTGAGCATTTTTTCATATGTTCCTTACTATTAGTCTGTCTTCTTTTGAAAAGTTTCTGTTCATGTCCTTTGCCCACTTTTTAATGGCGTTGTTTGATTTTTTTCTTGTTGATTTTCTTGAGTTCTACATGGATTCTAGTTATCAGCCCTTTATCAGATGTGTAGCATGTAAATATTTTCTCTCATTCTGTAGGTTTGCTCTGGTGATAGTTTCCTTGGCTGTACAGAAACTTTTTAATTTAACCAGGTCCCATTTATTTATTGTTGTTGTTGCTGTGATTGCCTTTGGGGTCTTCTTCATCAATTCTTTTCTTAGGCTGATTTCTATAAGAGTTTTTCCAACATTTTCTTCTAGAATTCTTATAGTTTCCCAAGTAGTTGCCATGCAAGACTGTGCTGCTTCTCCTCAGGGCCCACCCCCATGTGGTTTTTTGCTTCTATACCTATAACTAAGCTCAGGTCTTAGTAAGGGCTAACAAAATGAGTTACAAAGTGTGACACATAGAGAGATCTGCTATATTCTAAAAGAACTGCATTATTTTTCCAATATATACAAAAATAAATCTATTTGTATAAAAAGAGATGTGGGAATGAATATTAAGGATGTGGGTTAATGCTGGAGAGAACATAAAGTTGGATCAGGCCAAATTTATTGACATGAGCCAACTGAACAGCAATTCTGAATCTAATGTCATACCTTGAGGGGTTAGAAATGGCTTTGTTAGTTTGCTTAGTTGGCTAAAACATGGACTAAGAGGTGGCTGACACGGCATGACACTGAGTGTGGGGACTGTCATGGCACACTGTAGAGGAGCATATCCAATAGCATGTGAAACTGGAATGTTGGCATGGATTTATCATGTGATACCTGGTCACCCACCCTGGAAGGTCCAGAAGACATGTTTTTCCCTCCATGTCTGTGAGGAATAAAGATGTGGCGGGAGCCGCAGCATCCTTGAAGAGCTCTGTGGTCGCTCCTCTCAGAAATTGCAATAGGACCTGCTGTTCCCTGGGATCCATAAATACAATGAGAATAATTGGATCCCCAGGTGGCAGGCCCCAAGAGGTGGCATACCAGCACCCAGGACAATGTGGCTGTGGTTAACGTGGTGGACAGCAGAGTGCAGCAGTGATCAGAGAAGTCTGACTTGTAGAAACCTATGGTGTTGGCTCATTGGTCATGGTGTCCCTGGGGGTGAAATAGAAGAGAAGCCTATTGAATTCATATGTGATTTGTATGAGCAAAAGAGTTACAGGTCCATTGAACAGAATTTTCTAACTTGAATTTCAAAGCAGAGACCTTGGGCCCTCAATAAATCCTCAGGTTCAGATTACAGGCTCAGAGCACTTTGAAGAGGAGGCAGGGTCCTCTTGGTGGACCTCATTATGCTGCCAACAATTTATAGTTAGTTTTTCTTGCAGCTTCCCCTAAAGGGGTACACAGTCTTTTACCAGGGTAACCATGAATTGGGGAAAAAAATAATCAGACTTTTCAGGAAATACGGGACACTGGCTCTGCCTTACGCTAATCTCCAACAACCCAAGACATCACCATGGCACTCTAAGGAAAGTAGGCATTTACTTGGGCCAAACCAACAGTGGAGTTTTAGCTCAGATCCATCTCAAACGGGTCCAGTGGGTCCTCAGCCCTCCTGTGGCTATTCTCCATGTCTAGATGCATGACTGCAGCTGGCTGAGTCCCCACACTAGGTTCCTGATCTGGGGAGCAGGAACTATTATGGTTGGAAAAGCCAAGTGGAGGCCACTAGAACTGCCTTTTCCTAGAAAAATAATAAACTACAGGTAAGAAGCATTCCCTGAGTACCTTTGCTTTTGATTTCATAACCCAGAAATTATAGCTAAGTCTAACACCATGAAGTTTTCCCCCATGTTTTCCTTTAAAAGTTTTATAGTTTTATTTCCTCAGTTTAGGTCTTTGATTCATTTTGAGTATGTACAACTTTTAATTTCAATGGTTTGCAAAATTCATTTGAAATTTTTGAATTATAGAAGCCTATAGCATTCTAATAGTTTCACACCTTAGGTTTAAGTCTGTTATCCACCGTGATTTGATTTTTGTGAAAGGTGAAAGGTGTGGGTCCTCTTTCAGTGTTCTACATGTGGCTATCCAGTTTTCCCAGCACTATTTATTGAATAAGAATTCTTTTCCCCAGAGTGTGTTTTTGTCTGCTTTGTCAAAGATTAGATGGCTATATGAGGATGGTTTTATATCTGGATTCCCAGTTCTGTTCCACTGGTCTGTGTCCCTGTTCTTGTGCCAATACCAAGATATTTTAATAACCACAGCCTTGTTGTAGAGTTTGAAGTCTGGTAAATTAAAACCTCCCATTTTGTTCTTATTGCCTAAAATTGCTTTTGCTAAACGGGGTCTTCTTTATTTTTTCTATATCTGCACAGCCAAAGAAACTATCATGAGAGCAAACAGACAACCTATAGAATGGGAAAAAATTTTCACACGCTACACATCCGATAAAGGACTGATAACTAGAATCTATTTAGAACTCAGGAAAATCAGCAAGAAAAAAATCAAACAACCCTATCAAAAAGTGGGCAAAGGACATGAATAGAAATTTTTCAAAAGAAGACAGAAGAATGGCCAACAAACATATAAAAAAATGCTCAACATCTCTAATCATCAGAGAAATGCAAATCAAAACCACAATGAGATATCACTTAACCTCAGTGAGAATGGCCTTTATCAAAAAGTCCCAAAACAGTAAACGTTGGCATGGATGCGGAGGGACAGGAACACTCATACACTGCTGGTGGGACTGCAAACTAGTGCAACCTCTGTGGAAAGCAATATGGAGATACCTTAAACAGATACAAGTAGACCTACCATTTGATCCAGCAATCTCATTATTGGGCATCTACTCAAAAGAACAAAAGACATTCTATAACTAAGACATCTGCACCTGAATGTTTATAGCAGCACAATTCACAATTGCAAAGGTGTGGAAACAACCCAAGTGCCCATCAATACATGAGTGGATTAATAAAATGTGGTATATGTATACCATGGAGTACTACTCAGCTATAAAAAATAATGGGGGTATAGCACCTCTTATATTTTCCTGGATAGAGCTGGAGCCCATTCTACTAAGTGAAGTATCCCACAAATGGAAAAATAAGCACCACATGTAGTCACCATCAAATTGGTTTCATTGATCATCACCTAAGAGCACATTTAGGAATAACATTAATTGGGTGTCAGGCAGATGGGGGGGAGGGGATGGGTGTCTACATACATAATGAGTGCGATGCACACCCTCTGGAGGACGGACTCGCTTGAAGCTCTGACTCGGGGGGCGGGCAAGGGCAATATATGTAATCTAAACTTTTGTACCCCTGTAATATGCTGAAATAAAAAAGAAAAGGAAAAAATAAATAAGCTTTACTTTTTAACAGAAAAAAAGAAGCCTATAATACTTTTTAAACTTATAATGACATATGCAATGAGCCTATTGTTGAAAAGCATTAAAAATTTAATTCTGAAAAAAATATTTAAAAATTAGTTTAAAAAGAAAGTCACAAAAAGATAATGTAAACATCCAATAAATCCATGAACAAATTGAATTAAATAACAAGATGCCATTTCAGCTTTCTCATCTAGAGAGAAAATTCTGCCCTGCTCTTCCTCTGAAATAGACCTGCCTTTCTACATAAGCATTTATGTATTAATAATTAAACTACCAATTCTTAAAAAGTCTGTGCAAACCCAAGAGGCAAAATCCAAAGTTCATATAACACTTTGACACAGCATGAGCCTGTCTGCAGACTGGAAGCCCAGTAAAGAGGGCTGTACACAGAATAAGTACTTAATATTTGCTTAATATATAACAAAGTATTTTATAAGAGGAACTCTAAATAAAATTTGTCCAGTTACTAAGCTACGGGAGTCAGACAAATAAACAGATTTTGCTTTTACTCACAGAATTTCTAGCAACCTAACTGATATATCCCAACAAAAGCAAAGTGATCTCACTTCCTCCTCCTCCTCCAATACTCTGTGGCCCACAACAATATTAAGGAGCAAATTAAAGAAATAAAATGGAAATAAAGTCATACTAATTCAGAGAGTGACAAATATGCGCAATATCAGCCCCAATGATGAAAGGTGGGCATGAGCAGCACAGTGGGTGCCAGATGCATGGAGCGTTTCGGCAGCACCGCCTCGAATCCCAGCGCTTCCATGTACTGGTGCACGTATGAAATCTAAATGTCCACATCCCTCCCACGGCACAGCGAGAACAGGAGTGAGAGGTGCCAGCTGTACTTCAGCGAGCACTGTCTTTAGAAAAAGGAGTGCACAGTGGGGCCACACAAGAACACTTTGGCTTAATTTTGAGTAACCAGTGGTGAGGGTTTTGTAGAATATATGAGGGAAATTAAAGACTCTTTAAAATGAAGTTGATCAATTCTTAATATATAAATTGTTTTACTATGTACTAAGCAAAGTTTGAGAAATAATCATTCCAGCTTAGAATGGCATGAAAGAAAACATGACACAGAACAATACCAGCTAATCAATAAGTCTTGAAAAAAATCAAGCCCCGCCTTCCTTCATCATTACTAGACATCATGGTTACAGCCCCACCGTTTGTGACTTGCATAGCCGTGATTGGCTGTAGCAAGCCAGGTGCAATTCCTCTGTTAAGTGCACGTTCAGTCATTCAAATAATCCTTTCTGTGTCATCATAATATCCTCCAGGAAGCTACACAAACAGCTCAGGTAATTCCAGAAATAACTGCAATCGCCACGTTCCTTCTCACCCCGACAGTCTCTCCACTCCTTCCTCCCCACTTCTCTTGCCTAGGTTTCCTCCTGGGGGCACTCCCTATCGTATTTCCTGGAAAAAAAAAGAAAAAGAGCCTCATTTTTCAGAACATAACCTCTCACCATGGGGGAGTTTTTCAACATCTATGAAGAGAGGACAAGTAACATTCTAACCTCTGATTTTTAGACCCACTGAATTCATATGACCAAATCTAATACACTTTACAGCGGACCTTCATGAACACACTTTCATCTTTTCCTTGCTACGAATCACTTTAACTCTGAAAACTAATTCTGAAACAGTCAACTCTTTTAGCATTATCTCTCTTCTCTTCCACTCTATTACTCCTAATCTTTCTATTTTGTAAACATAGATGTTTCCTTTTGTTCACCAACTACAATACCTCAATTGTGACTTTATTTTCACTCTCACAAAGCTTTAAGTCAATAGCCAATGTTCCTAACATTCAAAACTGCCACAACTCATAGTTGTATACATGTAACCATCCGCCTTTTGAATTCTACACCTAGAATTCTGAGGGCTGACGGAGGAAGCCACATGGCTTAAGAATAAGGCATTTTCAGATTTGTGGTATTTGATCTTGGCTGGGGTCTTGATCCTGACCAGCAAAATTGTTAAGTTTATCTATAAAATTTTTATGCCCTGCAGAAGTTATTCCATATCATCCTTGTTAGGTTTGTTCCAGGTGGGAACTGGAAAAGTATGCATGGGATGGAATGCAGTTAATGGAAAACTGAGGTTTGTGAAACCCTAGCCGCAGGGGTCTGCAGAGTCCCCGGAGGTTGGAAACCGAACAGACAGCTGCAGCCGGCATTCCTAGCCCCCTGATAAGGACGGAACTACCCCCCTCCCTTATCTCTACAGCATGAGACTGACCCAGGGGTCCCAGAAATTGGTTGTTTGGAAAAAAAATTTTATTGCAGCAGCCGTTCTGGCCCAAGTACCCACTCCCCCCTGAGAAGCCCTCCGTAAAACGCAAGGCTCTCCCCTCCCTCAGGGTGGACGCTTTTTCGCCTCCACCCATCTGCACCCAGATGCTCAAAGTAAACAGCTTTTTGCTAACATGAGGCTTCCTGTGTCTCTCTCTGGGCTCCGGACCTAACAGTCCCATTCTCTTCAAAATCCAAATCCATTCCCACAGCTTTTCACTCAGAAAATTGCTGAAAACAGAAAATAATAGAGAAGTCTCATCATACAATCTAATCAAATTAACTATAAAGCTAGAGGAATTAATATGTGTACAACAGCATAGGAATAGGCAATACATTAATTGAGTTTAATACGAAGTCCAAAATATAGGACTAAATACATACAAAATACAGGTGGCGTTTCACAGCAGTGGGAGGTAGGCAGGTTATACAATGCACCTTATGGACCCGCTAAATGATTCCACGCCACTCTCATGTCTATGTCCAAATAAACTCCTCCTGAACTCAGACTGCTAGGGATACTCAGTTGCCCATGTTTCTCAGAAAACTACTGCCTGTGCATGACTGGAGGCCATTGACTGTGGCAGTCCCTCTGCCTCAGATTCCCCGCGCTTGGTCACATTGCAAAGTCTATCCTATCTTTCAAGTTGTTTCCAGCTCCCTGGGATTGAGGGTTTTCCCCCTCCCAAAGCTCCACGGGGACATGGAAAGTGTTCCATTATTTTATTTATAATTTTGTTTATAAACTTGTTCTGTCTGTGTCTAAAATCTCCTCAGTTGTAAAGACTCTGTTAAATCATGTTTATCTCTAATACATTTCCCAGTATGTAACTGGGGCTAAGCAATGTGCTAATTTTGATGTGGAAATCTTTCATTCTACAAACATTTATTGAGTGTCTACTATAAATGTAGAGGACAGTGTGAGTTATGAGAGACAGAGTGATGATAAATGAGACCCGGTCCTTGCCCTGGGGTGGTTCCATAGCCCAGTGGTTGAGGCAGTTTGACCTGCAGGAAAAATTTATTACAAAAAAAGATCTGGATGCACTTAGCTTGAAAAACAGAACCATTAGGGATGATTTAATAAGAGTGTGATCATATTAAGGTTAGAAAAGGAGATGCATTAAACTGCTCTCAGTCTTTTTGGAGAGCTAGAAAGACTATTAAACACTATAGTTTTTATTAAAAAATAGTTTAACATAGGGTGCACAATTATTATTTCTGCTGCTATTTCAAAATAAGGATGAATCAACTTGTGTGTGTATATATATATATATATTTTTTTTCCTGTCAGGAGTTGTATGGAAATACTGTTTTCCTTTGTACAAAATTTTATGCATATTTAGTAATTTTAATATTAGGGCTAGAAAATAAGTTCAAAGAAATACTTATTTGACTTGACATTTATATCTACTTGAAAGTGAATGACAACACATATTGTAAGGCTCTCTTATGTAAAATATTTATGGAATTATAAAGTAGATCTTATAAATTTATAAGTATTCAAATGTTCCTGTTCAGCTATTATACCAAAGATAACTGGAGAAAGTCATTTCTAGTCCAGGAGATTATATGCACACTGTCTGTGATGCAAAGTCACACTTCAACAAACTGGATGAATATAGACCTTCAGAAGTTGTGACATTTGCGTATAAATTTAAACTCTGCCCCTGGGCCATAAGAATAAATTAATAATCCAATTTAAATATTTGAAAGATATGCCTTATAAGAAATGTGGCACTGAAAGATATAGTAGGAATATAGTAGGAGAGATGTTCTTCCTAATAACATTTAATTTTACTATCACAAAAAAATAGAGTTATGTGGAGCCCATGCAATTTGTATAACATATCTAAAATACACGTCTCTAATAAGGAAACCGCTCTAAGGCAGAAGCAATACTCTCATGACAATTAAGGTTAAGTTGTGTATTTAGTGATAGGAGAGTTATCCTATTTTAAAGAGAAAATAAAAAGTCAAATTAAAAGATAAAACAAACCACTAGGAACAGTGTCTCTTTAGGTAGAAAACTTTTAAAATGTACAAGCCTTGTACAATCTAAATTTGGTAGAGACCTTGATGGGTCAGTAAGTTAAAGCTGAGTGTTCAGATTTACTCATTATCTGGGACAAGAAAGAGACACCAAACCTCCAAAACTGTCTTACTATCCTGATCAGAATGTTCTCAAAATGAATCTGGTCGCATATAAGAAAACTGTGTTGTTTTATTGGTTGTATTCAAAGATATGTCAAGGACAGTTTTGTCACCATACGTAACAAGCAGTATGTAACTCACATATACACATGGTGGCAAATCAATCCTCATGGCAATAAATTTGCTCGCATTGAAATTCAGTTCATTCAGTTAATGAAGCATTGAGGAACCTCAATTGTGTGATCGTACTGAAATATAATTGTAATCGAGTTCGTTTATTCTGATTTGATTTACATTTGACTGACAAATCACTGTCCAGTTTTGCACAATCATATCCATAACAGCTAATTGAGAATAGAAAAAGAAGAGTTTACATAAAGTAAATGTTTATATAAAATACTGGAATATATTTGAAATTCTCCTACATTTTTATATTCATAATCCCCTTATATACCTCGTTTAACTCCACTTGTTTATTCAACATTGTGAAAAGCACTTTCCATGTTTGTGATTTTGTGTTTATTGAGAGGAGAGTTTCCTGTGTGAAGACAGAGCTGATGATTATCTGTTTGACTTTATAGCTTGTTCCGTGTTTTTCTGTATACAGACAAGCTAGCTATGGGATTTACTTTTTTTTTTATGGGAATATACTGGCATAGATTTATCGTGGACTAGAGGAAATCACTGTTCAAAATTATTCCCCAAATGGCTTTTATTCAACCCTTGGGTTAATAAGTTTCCTACAAAAAAACAGTGAAAAAAATAGGACACATTTTTTTCTTATTGCGAATTACTTTACCCAAGCAGTCACACTGACCGCAATGCTGAGCACATAGTGAACGCACCGCTGGCAGGTGTGGGCCGTGATGAACTGAGCTGAGACGTCAGGACACAGGCCATGGGCCAGGACAGACGCACGCAGGCTCACAGGACTAACCACTGCGTGTTCAGACGTGCTATGGACTAGCTTTAAACACAGAAGTTATTGAAGATTAAATTAAAGAAACATAAATATATAAAAAGCAAGTTAATCCATATTCAAACTTCCCTTCCTAGTTATTTTATATTTTACTATTATCTACACTCTTGTGGTTATATCCGTCTATTGAACTTGTGTGGTAGAAATAATGTACAATAGCATGTCACTGCATATTATATTTTTTACCTAAAAATTAACCATGTTAGTATTAGTTATTTCATGGAAATCAGAAAACTCTCCAAATCAGAGCTTGATATATTGCTGCATTGACTACCTACACTTAAGAAAGTAATGAAAAAATGTAATAATGTCACCTTAAAAGTGTGGTAAGTCTGTGACCATTACACTATAAATAGCATAGAAATAATGAGAATTTTTTTTAGTATTAGAAAACTAATACCTACTTCAATAAAGTCAGTTCAATCAACAACAAATGCGTGAAGCTCCAGCATATGTATGTCTTTATTGGTTTATGTTCATATTTCTTATTAACGTATAAAAATGTGTCAGTCAACATTCATGTTGGAACTATAGTCATCTGTCCTAATTTCAACCATAAATTAACTACAAATACCACAAGTTTGGCAAAAGTCAGTGAAAGTATTCTGTGAGAATCAAATGGCTAACTTGAATTTCCAAAAAATATTTTATTGTTATTTGTAAATTGTGTTACACATCTTTATATTAGTAAAATTTATAATAAATAAGTATTCACATATAAATATGTGTGTGTGGTTTTTTTAACAACTGATTGTTAAACATTTCCCAGTATAGCACCGCGTGGAATGCAGATTTTTTTCTCAATTTATGTCAGTCTTCTTAGTCCAGATGAATATACCCAGTATTATTTGTTCAGACTTTTATCTCTCTTACTGAACCTATTTGAGATATTTCTCAAATAAAGAAGTAGAAAAATATTAATATATCCTATGGCATAACTCTAATAAAAATCTTTACCTCAATGTTTATGATAAGGCTTCCAAAGAAAGCATTATCATGCTTTCAATAGCAAGCATCATAAAAATGCTGAAGCATTGTAGGTTTTACCAGTTAAGATTTAAGAAGACAAGGTTATTTATTTTCACCACTACTATTGAATATTTTTCTTGGATTTTAGCCATTGGACTAGGGTATGAACAAAGTAATTAAACCTACTCATAAAAATCAAGCACCATTATAATTATTTGCCAGTGAAAAGATTTTGTAACTAAAAGTCCAAGCAAATCTACTGAAACACATTGGAACTAAAAAGAGACTTAATTATGTTGTGAAGTACAAAATACAAAGTGAAAAGAATTTCCTTTGTGGCCTACGTGGGAAAACAAGTTACGGGACCTGCAAGGAAATGTGACAAATTGCCACCGGGGAACACGAACACTGAGCAGAAAGGGAGACCAGGGGAACGGGTAAATGATCCCCAAGTTAACCTTTAAGTAGAATGCATTTTAAATAAAAACACTAGAGGTATTTTATATGACTAAAAGATTTTAAAATTTACCTAGTAAAATAGACACTGTCGTGACATAAATATCACCAGGAGGGGAAAGAAAGGCGCCGGGCCCAGCGCGTCCTGAAATGGTATCTAGGTTTTCCCTCACGGCAACAGCCTCCTTCGCTGCTAAATAACTCAGTGCCTTTCAGCGTGTCCTAGGAGAGTTCCGGAGAACACGTATGTGTCTGTATTGTCAAGTGTGACCTTCGGTCCAGCGTCCTCTCCGTCTCATCGCTGCATCTATTCCTTCACAATCCAAAACAAACTCACAGGAGTCTGGCATTGGGTTGATACTGTACGATACACTTGACAGAAGAATTGAGAGCATGGAAGAAATTTATTACGTCGAAAAGTAAACTCGAAATGCACATCAGCAGCACCACCGGAACATAGCTGACGTTTCGGTAAGTGGAGGCCCAGACAGCACCTGGCTTTCCTTAGACGCAGCCAGTCCTGCTGTCCTGCGGCTGGGACCTTCTGCTCAGATTAGAGTCTGCCCACCAACTCCTCTCACCCTCATCATTTTTGGCCATAAACTAGCTACCTAATGGCTCACCAGGAGTCACCTCACACTCCCACATAATCTGTTTACAGAGATGATCATTTCTCTTCTTTCATTTAAAAATAATTATTTGGATTACTTATGTCTCTTGCTTTCCTCAAACTACTCCTCCAGGTTTAAAGTGCATTATTTCCATAATCACTAATTCTATTGTCACCCGGTAAAATGCAGCAAGCGCTATAGCATGGTGCATTCAAAATAAATTAAGAATTCATCGATCAATTCCAGGAGTCTCTTGGTTGAATCTTGGGGTTTTCCAGATACAATATCATATCATCAGCAAAGAGTGAGAGTTTGATCTCTTCTTTCCCTATTTGGACTTCCTTGATTCTGCTCTCTTGCCTGATAGCTCTCGCAAGGACTTCCAATACTATGTTGAAAAGTAATGGGGACAGTGGGCAGCCTTGTCTAAGTGGGAATGCTTTCAATTTTTCCCCATTCAGTATGATGTTGGCTGTGGGTTTGTCATATATGGCTTGTATCATTTTTAGGTAGGTCCTGTCTATGCCTATTTTGTTGACCATTCATATCATGAAAGGATGTTGAATTTTGTCAAATGCTTTTTCTGCATCTATTGAGAGGATCATATGGTCTTTATTTTTGCTTCTATTTATGTGGTGAATTACATTTATAGATTTCCATATGTTAAACCATCCTTACATCTCTGGGATGAAGCCCACTTGGTCGTGATGGATTATTTTTTTGATAAGCACTTGGATTCGATTTGCTAGGATTTTATTGAGAATTTTTGCATCTATATTCATAAGAGATATTGGTCTGTAGTTTTTTTTGTTGCATCCTTTCCTGGTTTTGGTATCAATGTTATATTGGCTTGGTGTTGGGGAGAATTCCATCCTTCTCTATATTGGAGAATAGTTTATGTAAGATGGGCAC
>JAQIFY010003570.1:0-12445 GCA_028533085.1 Varecia variegata | reverse complement strand
ATAATATATATGTAATATATGTGATATAAATAAGAACAAGACTCAAATATTGAGTTATAAGAAAAAAAGAAATCCTACATGTATACTTTGTATAAGAGATAATTCTAAATTAAAGTTCTAAAAATTACTCATATTGAAAGTAAAAGGATGAAAAATGAGGTAACAGGTAAGGACTAACAAAAATAAAACTGAAATTGGTGGTATTAATTTTAGACTATTATCATAAATCCAAACCAAAAAAGGTTTAAGATGAAAAAATATAATGTATTAATATGATAAAGATTACAATTCATAATTTGCATATAATTGCATAAATCCCTAAGGTCTAAATAACTCATCAAAAGAATAAAGTAAAATAAAATAAAAAGCATTTTAACTACAGGAAATAAAAACAGAATTTAACAGAAATAAAGTGATGGCAAGAGAAGTTAACTCATTATGTCAGCCAGTAAAAGATTATGTAGACACAAAAATACCCAGAGTGGATATATTGATGAAGGACTCTCGATTCTGAGAATATAAAATATGGTGACCTATCTTGAGAGGTTTAAAAATATTTATCAGAAATTTAAATGTGGATATTCTTTTGACCCCAACATTATCTCTAAGAAGGATTTCCCCTGTACATATACTTTTTGTGGAAGTTCACAAACATGTTTGCACAATGGTATTCATTCTAGCTTTGTTTATATTCCCCCCAACACACAACTCAAAACAGTTTAAGGATTGGGCAATATAGGACTGTTTAAATAACATGATGAAGAATTTTGAAAACCCTTTAAAATAACTTTACTGAAAGGGAAATAGCTCTAGTATTTCCTTTGTGTATATCTAGTTTATATAGTATATAATTATAATATATCTAGTACATATAATGTAATTATAATATCTAGTATATATATGATTATAATTTTAAATGTAAGGTACAAAAATGTTAAATATGTGAAAATGTGCATATTTACATAGATTTGTTGTTATGTTAATAAACCTTTTCCCCCTTTATCCAGAAGGAAACAGAAGTGAAATTTAATAGTGGTTGCCTTTGGAGAAAGAGATGGGGTTGGTTGAGTGAGAGAGAATTCTACTTTTCATTTTGTTTCTTTCTGTATTATTTCAATTATCTGATCATTCCATATATCAGCTGAGGTTGTCTAACCAGTAATTATTTTTAGTTTTCTTCCATTTATTTCTTAAATGCCCAGACTAATCAATATTGACAATATCAATCAATTGGTAAAATAATTCAGACAGGATCGACTAGAGCCGTGTTTACATATTCTGGTATGAGCTGAAAATTTAGGAACTATATCAGTTTTAATATTTCTATAGAGAGTTATTGCATATGCATATTCACTGTGAATACACGTAAGACTGCTAAGTTTGGGCAGATTCTTTTCAAGTGTCTATTCTATTCCCACAAGAATTGAAATAGTTTCAATACATTTTGTTTTATAAATATTTAACTTATGTTTGCTGAGGTTGAAAAAGGCAATATTCCACAAGAGTCCGTTTTCTAAATGTAAGGCATGAATGATTTTTTTTCATAGTTACAGTATTTATGAAATATTGAGAATTTATGCATGTGAAATGTCTCATAATGGACTATTATAGACTTAAGCTATTCTTTTTTTAGGTCTCCAGTGTAAAATTCAAAGAGTAGAAGCTGTATCAAATGAATATGCTGTGTTTCTCGTGCTATAGACTCCTTAATCTTTACAAGAGTTTTATTTTCTCAGCTAGAGTGGTCTGAAAGATTTTTTTTAAAAAGCAGTTTAATTTTCTCTCAAATAACCTTCAAAAAGAATCCTTCCATGTTATTTTTGCTGTTTCAGTGCATACCGAGGGTCTCTATAAACATGACATTTAATGTGTTTATTTTAAGTAGAGTGTGTTATTAAAGTAGTGGCTGAATTTACTTGACATAATTTGCATAAAATCATATTTCAGTCATAAAAATTAATGTATTGGGAGTTATGAGTGAGTTGGAGTGAGTCATTTATTTCTTAATAGAAAAGAGCTTTGTCTTCAGTTTCTACCACACTTGAACTTCAATTACCTGGATTATTTTCGTTTGTTTGTTTATTTGCATTTACTTGAGTGTTAATGATTATTCAGTGGTTTGAGCAGGAGAGTGTTTTAGGTCTGTCTTTAACCTTAGCCTAATCATAGGAGTTGGCACATGTTGAAGTTTGTATTTTAAAAGCACCCCTAAAGCTTGACGCTGTTCTAGTGATTCCATCAGCAGCTACTGGAGGCTTAATGTCTTTGCCATTTTGGGATCTGACAGACTGAAACTTAGTATTCATTTTGGCCCCTCTGAATATCATCTGCTCATCCATGCTTATAAAAATGAAATAAAAAGTCAGTCCTTCTTGCAGAAGCAATTGTAGGTTTTTATGAGGAAAACAATGAACATGTCACACTGGATTTGGCAGCCGGGAAGAGCAGGGAGTATATAAATTGACTTTTTGGGTGCCAACTGTTATGCACCAGAATTGTTTATATTAGTGAAATCCTCCAGTTGTAAGTTATGTCAATTGTATTTTTCTCCTAGAGTGTGTTTTATAGTGAAGAGGAGGGCTGGGGAATGTGTATCACATCTGAAATGGTCTCGTGCTTAAATACTGCAATGTGGTAGACAGTTAATCTTCAAAACAAATAGTGAACATGCGTAACTGCTTTATTGCCATCAACATATGTCTTTCTGTAATTATCCTGGCTTATACCTTGGGATGAGGTAAGGATGCAAGAGCTGTCTCAGTTTAGAGAATTTTGTTTTTATTTTTTGGGTTCCAAACAGAAGGTACTAGGCAAAAAAGTTCATATGGATTTGCCCAATATTGGTGCTCATAAAAACAATAACTCTGAAATTAGTAGTGCTGTCTGTTCAGGACCTAGAAGAGCAGGTGCTGGGTAGGTTTGACTGAACAGCTGTGTCAATATACCTTCGCACATCTGAGACTCTTTGAGGAAATTCTTGAGGAGACTCACAACACCACACATAGTCGTTTCCAGTTATCTGTTCATGACATGTGCAAGTGACATATAGTGACCGGGTTGCAGCTGACCTTCTAATGGCCAGGGATTACTCTTGAAAGATTGTGATGCATTTTGCAAATAAAACAAGGACCATTTGAATGGTGAAAAGGGAAAACAGCTTCTTGACTGTTATTTCCATTGAAGTGGCAAGCTCAGGCTTTTATTAATAACTTTTCCTTATTTAGTAACTAAGAGGGATGGTTGTTTAGCAAAATACAGGTGGGAATGAACACAGTCCACAAACACACATGTGCAAAAAATGTAACGATAATTTTCTATGGATTTTACTCAGGTAGTCTTCCACACGTAATGAGATCATGCATCCAGATTTGCCTATAATGGACCAGGGTTATAACTATTGTCCTGGTTCTCCCCATTCCCTCTCAACAGTGTCCCAGCCATGCCACCAGTATGTCACGATTAATGACCTTTCCCCCAAGTCAGTTAAGGTAGAATGACCTGATACTTCAGTGGGAAGAGCTGTGGGGATCAAAGATACACAGAGAAAGACATATCTGCCAATACTTGACGCTATTATTTCCTTCAAAATATTCAAAGATTTCCTTTGCCTGTTTCCAGTTCTCCAAAGGGTGTATAGAATGTCATAACACATATAAAAGAGATGAACTGTTGGCCTGGGGAGCAGCAAGCATATTTCTGGGATAATGTAGTGCTTCATTCGGGAGGACTTGATATACTTTGGGGAGGCTCATTAATTTTATGAGATCATTAGTTTACTTATTATTCAATAAATTTAACTCCTCTACACTAATACCTATAGTAAAATACTTTTTGTGACTGTGATGTTCTCTGCTCTGAAGTTAGGCTGGTTTGGAAATAGCTGGCTGGAATACGGTCTGGGGAGGAAATAGGTGAGGTCAACGGAGGTGAGAACAGTTGCTGGAGAAGGGGAATTTGCTATGTGAAAGATTCAGAGACCCTCAGGGGACTTGATTTAGGGCCTTTGTAATACATCACACTCTCCCAAAACTAATGTGTCCTTCAACTGCCCTCATTAATCATAAGTCAGTTGTGAAAGCCCATGCTGCCAGTAATTGGGCTTTGTACTTGGATCATATCGTGTGAACTGGGTTTTAGTTGCAGGAGTCACCATGTTGACCCAATTTGGATCCATGTAAATTATGAAGTTCATATCGATCTAGACTTTATTTGCATGCATACGTGCACACATACATACACATGTACATATGTGTATGCATAATGCATACATATAATTATATGTCTGCACATATAGAAGTATGGGCTTGGAAAACAAGTGATCTGGTTCCATAACTGTCCTGCCCTGCACACAACTTGCCCCCTCTCCTGCCCTTAGCTTGGGACTGGGAAGGAACAGCTACACACCTCTCTTTTCTGATTCCTAGTGACCTCAGAAAGTATACCTGCTCTTGCCCTTTACATATGCTAATTCATACCTTCTAGACGCATGGAAGGTAATTTGGATATCTGGATTATTTTTTCCTTTCTTCTTTCCTGCTTCTTCAGAATAAACCCACTTCTTGATATTCTTTCCCTTTCCCGCCCCCCCAGGGCTTCCAGAGTGAATTTCTTAAATGACAGGCCTAGTACTTTCATTTCCGTTTTTCAGAAACTTTTGATAGATCTCACTGTGTGAAAAATGAATGCCCCATAGCATGGCATTTGAGGGCCAGTCTCTTCTGACCCAGGAACAGTTTCCTGCCTTTCTTTTACATCGTCTCTTCAAGGCTAAGCAGACTTAGCTTAGGTCCCCCAAGCTTTGTACCTTCTTCATGCTCTTCTTGTGTTCTCTGCTCCTTTAAGATTCACTTGAAATGTATCTTTCCCTCAAGCCCTTGCTAGTCATCATAATTTGTTTCTCTTTCCTGTGAGCATACTGGATTTTATCATGTGAATGGGGCCCAACAATAACCTATCTTGAATTATGAGTAGCTGTGTACATACGTTTAGTCCCTGCTAATTATAAACTCCTAGAAGGCAGAGAACATGTCTTTTTATTCTTTGTGTTTCTCCTAGCATCTCACACAGTACCTGGTAAGTAGTGAGGCTCAATAAATACATGTGAAGTTTGGACAAAAATAAAAGCCAAGCTAAAAGAATTGCTAAAACTTTGAAAAAGACACCTTCTTGAAGATCAGTGTTTTTACTGATAACAAATACCTAGCTACCAGTATTTCTCAAAGTGAAGTCCAAAAAATGACCAACGAATCATTCTGTCCATGGTTACCCAATAATTTAAAAGAAAAAAATGTGTTCATGTACATACATTAAAAATTTTTGTTATGTATCTTTAGTTATGGTTTCCATAGGCATTTTGTTATCTTATTAAGTCCTATTATGCTCTCCAAGCTATGGATGAATTACAAAGTCTGTATTGGTCATGTCATCTCAATCAACATTCAGTTAATGATGTACTTCCCCCAAAAGATACAATTTATTATAATTATTTGTATCTTTTTTCCATTTTATTGTTAGTATTTGGATGAATCATATTTCCTATTAACAGTAAACAGATCACCAGTTCACAAACATTCTGCTAAAGCACAAATGTTGTGATAAGAGTAATAATATAAATATTACAGTTCAGATTAATGTAAAAAACATAAGTGGTGGCCAGGACTCCGATGCAAATGTAGAATGTAATTTGTGTGTGTTGGGATAGTGTGATGACTTTATTCCAGCAGCCACAAAAGTTTGAAAAGGAAGTAAGATGTTAATTATTTTCAAATTTTATTTTGTATTTTTCCCCTTCATCCAATTATAATAAATCTGTCACATAGTGACATGAAGCCTTTGAAACTTTCTTGTAGCTTTCAAACAAAACACAATGACCTTTTTGTTGAACCAATTAAGTTTCTCTGGAAAGTAAAATAATACTTGCCCTATCAAATTAATGCATTCTGTTGCAAAAAAAAAAAAATGGGGAAATCACCAAAGTCACAGCAACATAATTCAACTTCACACTCTTTTTTAAAAATAATCAGATAAATGTCACACTATGACTGAGACGGTTATAAAACCAGCCACAAGTTTAATGACAAATTTTATGTTCAGAGAGAAAGCATGATGAGTTTTTGGCAATATTATTGAACCAAACAGAACCCCCGGAACCTGCTTCTACCTTGGAAAAGCAATTACTATCCTGGAACAGGCTAACAGATATTTACTATACAACAAAATATCCAAGTACAGATTGTAAAACAGCATTTGGTACATGAATTGTATATATAGGAGAGAGAGGTGCATGGTCACTATTTGTCCTATTTGTTACTGGAGATCCAAACTTTAGGAGTTGATATTATTTTTAACTCATTAATGGTTGCCTTGGATTCTTTGATGTAGCCTGGAAAAGATAGCCTGGGGTGAGGACTGGCAGAGCACAGCCGTATGTGGAACAAGGAAATTCCCACACTGCTGTATTTACAGTCAATATTTGGTGGTCAACACCATGCTCTTGATATTGATTTGGTATTGAAAGAAGTAGCACAAAATTTACAGCCATGAATGTGAGTCTTTGCAATTTGTTTCCTGGGTTTTCAGGATGAGGTTCTGCTTTTCCAAACTGAAGCTTACCAGCAAGTAGAGGGAAAATTAATCACACATTTTTTTTTTTTTGAAAAAGGCATATTTTCTCATACAATACCAATAATGCAAATAAAGACCATTTCTACTTCCTATCACTTGTTCAAGTGACATCCTCAGCAATGTATTTGGTTCTAAATAGCCCATCTCTTCTGAACAGAAACAGTTTATTCCAAAGACATCTAAATATCTGAAAGAAACACCAAATATTTGCCACTATTCCTGATTACAATTAATTTTAAATGGGTCTTCTCTAGTACAGTACAAAGAGTAAGGAAAGAAATCAAATGAATGTGTAAGTTGAAACATCTTAAGATAACTGTCACCATGGCATTTAAATTATGACTAAAAATGTGTAAATAACAGCTTCCCTATGAAACAATTTTTAAAATATCTTTATTTTTATACAAATTTGTATTTACTATTTTAAACATGTACCTAATTGATACATTTGCACTTATGCCTAATATTCATTAAGTGGGTCTCAAGTGGTAAAAATTTGAAGAAACACTGTCATCAATATTAAAGTGGTGACTATTTTTGAGAAATCCCAATTTGTTTATAATAAATACTTTCATACATAAACACATTTAATAGTACAAAGTATGTTACAAATATGTACTTATTAGCAACAATGTAATTAAGTAGAGAATATAATTAATGATTTTAAACATTTAAAAATTATTTGTTTACATTCATCCACAACCTTTGAGCTTCCAATCTCATATAGCTTTGATCCATTTGGCAACTTGTAAAACTTAATTTTAGCTTGTTTCATAAATTGATAATGTCTTCCACATAAATAACATTTTCTACTCTTTGTTTAATCTTTCATTTGTGGTCTTTATTTTAATTTTTTTTCTTCTTCTCATGAAGAAATAAATGCTTTAATGATATGAAATATAGGATTTCTAGAAATCTTGCTAATTATTGAAATCTTTGCATCATTCAGAGTATTTGTGTTGAGTATTGTGATATTATTTACTTAACTTTTTGTAATCCTCATTATAGTAGTAAAGATGGGAGTCAAGGCCTTGTTTGTGTTGTTTTAATTTCTAGCTTCTCAGTTTTGCAGATAGTAAGAAAATCTAATAAAGTGACAAACATTCTTGTGATGTAAAGCTAATTTGATCAATTCGGCTCTAGATATACAGAATCCTCCAAAAATGATACAGTTAGAGCAGGGCATAGTAGAATAAGATCTCCTCAATTTTCTCATATTTTCTTGACTGAGCCATGTTGTGAGCAAAGAAATAAGTTGTATCAAAGAAGGTTTTTTGTTTTGTTTTTCGTTTCTTGTGTACATTTTTACATCTCTTTTCCTGACTCTCTCTTTGTATGACAAAGTTCATATGTACATCTGATTTTTCATTCCTTTATTTAAAAAAAACAGTTTCTGGGAGAGAAGAGAGTAAAGGAAAACTATTTATCTTTTGTTTTGAAACTATGAAAGACCAAGATGAGACATCCTGAGATACCACTTTTATGAATTGTAATAATAAGCTGTTCTTTAGAGTATAAATTTGTTTCTGGTTTTATCATCACGGTTAATCATTTTGATTTGCAGCCTTACTTGTTTCAATCATTGAGGCCCCATTTTAATGTGATTAACATTTTTGTTCCATTTATGAAGCAGCGCTGGCCCTTAATTTTTGAGAACAGGGTAACCCTCAGTTGGCCTCATGTAAATAAATCATATCTTAATGCCCTTGTGATTGGAGTAGCCCCCAGGAGAACAAGCTGTAAATCAGAGAGGAAGAAAGTGAGCGTAACACTGGAGGCTGGGGCTCTAAGTGGCATATTCAAGATGAACCAAATGCCTTTATTTCAGAATTTTAATTTATGGTACTTTTTCCTTCCTTTCAACTGGTGCTGTCATCTTGAAATGACAGAGATTGAGTACTAAATTGCCATTGCATAATTTTCCTTATCTCTCATCTATAGACTGGATTTGATTGAAAGTTCAGATTTTATGAAGAATGTTTTGCATAGGAGATTTTGAAATATGGGGAAACATTATTTCTACATAAAGGAAAGGGGAAGTGTTTGTGTGTGTGTGTGTGTGTGTGTGTGTTTAAAATAGGTTTAGCATCTGATATTTTTTTTTCTCAACCAGGGTCTTTGTTTTATTACAAAAAAATAAGTAATATCATTACAGTAGGCTTTTTTCTTGTTTGATTTTTTTTCTGGCAATCTGTCTATATAACTTCTCATCCCATTTTATTCCTCAAAATTATTTTTATGCTATTTTTCTAAGTTGCAAAGAGGCTGAAACAATGTCCTGGAACACATATCCAGTGGTGACATAAGCCTAATCATTGCCTCTATCTGAGTAATCTGAAAATGGGTCCACACTATGGCCATTCCCATAAAAATCACTGTAACTTCCTAGATAAATAAGGCATGAACTCACACAAAAAATAACGTACAGCAATGAGACAATTACACATGACCATGTGGATCTGTTTCATAAGCATAATATTGAATGAATGAAACTAGATATCAAAAGGTAGAAACTGAATGATTTCAATTATGTGAAGCCTTAAAACAAGCAATGTTAATCTATGTGGTCAAAAGTCAGAATTTTAGGATAGTGGTTCCCTTGGGTGTCTAGGGCCTGGAAAGTATATGGCAGGGGGTGGGGGTGGGGAGGAGGTGGCTTCTGGGGCCCTGGTCATGTCCTGTTTCTTTATCTGGGTGCTAGTTACAAGGGTATGTTCAGTTTGTGAAAACCCATGTAGCTGTACACGTATGTGTATTTTTCCCTAAGTATTTGATTCTTCAACAAAATGTTAAAAGGATTTACTCTTTCTGTGAACAATATAAACCTTCAGAGTTGTAATAGTACACTTGCCGTCAGTATTTTTCAAAGCTGTTTTAGTCACAGGTCCTCATCTTCACTGAAGCTCAATAGACCTATCACCTAATTGACTACAAGGAAGTTACTCCCATCTTTTGGCCTTACTTTTACCTTTGGCCATGAAGAACTCTACTTTCTACTGATGAGTTTAGAACTTTCTACCAGCAGCATTTCACCAGCCCAAAGCAAGTAGCCTCAAGACCTGGGGAAAAACAATATGGCCCCTCTCACGCTGTTGAGCACACACCTCTTCCCTGCAGCTCCCTCTCCTCATTGCTCACCTTTGCTTGCAAGTGTGACTAAGAGAACCACAGAAGGAGCCTTTCTATAGAATCGCTCCTAATACATCACTCTGTGAGGTACAGTAGCCTGACTGGAGAGTGGCTGACAAGGGGCTTCATTCTTTGCCTTTCTTTCTCTCTGTGTGGCCATTTTGCCAAACTTATGACTTTCTTGAAATTTTATAGAAGTAAAAGTTCAATCAAGACTCTTAGGGTCTTATACTTTGAGTTTTTAAAAATATGCAACTCCATGAGTTGATGTAGAAGTATAGTGATTGAAATATACTCTTTGACAGAGGATAAAGTTAAGGGTTATTTTGTGATCCACTTTTTTGGAAGATAAGAAAAATATGGTTTGTTTTATTTTGGGGGAGACAAAATGGAAGGAGGAGACAATGTTTCTTTCATAAAGATTATGAAATTATCTAATTATGTCTAATAATATAAGGAGATTGATTGGTTGGATGGTTGGTTGGTTGATATGAGAGAATGAATTTTATTCCTGCCGTGCAAGGTACTGGGCAGTCTAGTCCCCCTATCCTAAGGGAGTTTATAATCTAATAGAGGAGTTTGACACATGTACATGCAAACACACACACAAATATAACAATATGCAATGTTAGTCTAGTAAAGCACAAGCAAAGTACTGTTTGAGAGCAGAAGAGGAAAATACTAAATTCAGTATTCAGAACAGTTGACCATATTCTAGGCCAAGAGTTGGCAAACTATGCCTGACAGACCTAATCTAGCTCATGGCCTCTTTGGGCATGGCCTTCAAATGAAAACTATTTTTTACATTTTTAATGGGTTATAAAATTTTTTTAAACAGAAAAGGGAAAAAAAATATGTGATAGAGACCAAATATGATCCACAAAGCCTGAAATATTTACTATCTGGACCTTTACAGGAAATGTTAGCTAACCTATGTTCCAGGCCATAGAGGAAAAACTCAATATATTTCATATAGGACATCATTCAACAAATATTTATCCAGAACTACTATGTGCTGGACAGTGCTTTAGGCACTGGGGGTGATGGTATAGGAAACAGAACAGACAAAAATCCTCTCCTCAGGACACTTGCATTCTAGTAAGGGAGGTAGACAAGAAATAAGGTAAATAAATAAAATACACAGTGTGTCTGATGGTGATCAATGTGAAGAAGAAAAAAAAAACAGAAAAAATAACAAGTATTCTTTTGTAAAATTAAATGTTCAAAGTGTGTACAGTTTGCCTTCCATGTCTACAGGTTCCACATCTGCAGATGCAACCAACTGCAGATAGAAAATATTAATATTAAAAAAATATATTGAAAAGTAACAATGCAAAATAAAAAATAATGCAAATTAAAAATACAGTATACCACTGTTTAAATAGCACTTATATTGTATTAGGTATTATAAGAAATTTAGAGGTGGTTTAAAGCATATGGGAGGATAGGTTATATGCAAGTATATTAGGGATTTGAGCATCCATAGATTTTGATATGGTTGGGGATTCCTAGAACCAATCCCCCAAGGATACTGAGGGACAACTGTAATTTATGGATCAAAAGAGAAATCATAATGAAATTTTTAAATATTTAGAACTGAATCATGATAAAATCAGTATAGTAAAATCCTTGAGGTGCAGTTAAGAGGATATGTTTAATTTTACATGCTGTATTAGAAAAAAGAAAGACTGAATATTGATAAGCTATAAGGCTAACTTAAGAGGTTACAAAAAATATCAAAATAAGCACAAATGAGCTAGAAGGAAGAAAAAGGAGTAGGAATTAATGAAGTTACAATAAGCAAACTATAGAGAAAATTGTGGGACTGCACTTCAAACAGTGCTGTTTCTTTGGAAATTGTACTGAAATAAATATCTGAGGAAAATGATCAAGAAAAAATATATTGAGAATTAAAATTAAAATATTATAAATGAAAAAAGGAATACAAAAACATTTCATATATTAAGGTAAGAACAACTTGGCACCAATAAATTTGAAAACTTTGATACAATGAACAAATTCCTGGGGAAAAAAATATAACTTACTAATTTTGTTTTAGGGTTGTAGTGTCTAAATAGTCTTATAAGCATAAAACAAATTAATTCAGTAGTGAGAAAACAAACAACATCTATCGTGTGCAGGTAAATTCTACTAAACTTTCAAAATCATTCCAGAATTATTTTATAAAACCTTTCCAAAGTATTGAAAAAATATGTGCATTTACAAACTTATGTTAAAAGGCCAATATAAGTTTCATGCTTAAACTCAACAAAGGCAGCACAAGAAATTAAAAGTATAAGAATTAAAGGTTTGTGTAACATTAAGAAATATATTAATGAATTTTACCGTATCAAAAATTCAAAGTAACATGCCCAAACCGGAAGCAATCTAAATGTCCATCAACTGGTAAATGGAATGAAAAGGAACAATCTATGCATACATACTACAACATGGATGAGCCTCAAGAATGCTAAGTGAAAGAAGCTAGATGGAAAAGACTACATATTGCATGACCCCGTTATGTGAAACATTCATAACAGACATATCCAAAGCAGAATAGTGGTTTCTTGCATGCAACTGGGAGTGAGTAACACAGATTATCTACAAATGGGCACAAAGGATCTTTTTGGGGCAATGAAAATATTCTAAAACCGGATTGATTGCACAACTCTGTAAATTTACTAAAAAATCA
>JAQIFY010003569.1:0-12445 GCA_028533085.1 Varecia variegata | reverse complement strand
AATTACTCTGATCTGATGATTAAACATGTATTGAAACATCCCTATGTACCCCATAAATATGTACATTATATGTCAAATAAAAAAGAATATTTTCCTCATGTCATTAAATATGAAAATGACATTGATACTTTATGATATTCTATTGAATGGATGTGCATAATTTATTGAACCACTCCTTTTTGTTGATAATTTACTCTATTTCCAACTTCGCTCAACTACAAATGTCACATTAGGCCCTTTTCTATATTTTGGTTTATTTCCTTAGGACTGATTTCTAATAGGATGATTGGCCAAAACATCTAGCTTTTCCTTAAGGGTGTTGATACAGACTACTAAACTCTTGTTTTTTTCATTTGAATAAATTTAAGGGGTACAAGTGCAGTTTTGTTACATGGATATATTGCATAGTGGTGAAGTCTGGGCTTTTAGTGTAACCATCACCTGAATAGTGAACACTGTACCTATTAAGTAATTTCTCATCCCTTACCCTCTCTCTCATCCTCCCAAGTCTCCCGTGACTATTTTTCCACACTCATGTCCATTTGTGCACATTATTTAGCTCCCACTTATAAGTGAGAACATGAGGTATTGGACTGTTTTTGAGTTGTTTCACTTAAGATAATGGCCTCCAGTTCCATCCATCCATGTACCTGCAAGTAAGCTCTTCTTTATAAAGGTTATCCATATTCCCACCAGTTGTGTTGGGCAGACGTGGGTGGGGGAGGGGATGGGTGTATACATATATAATGAGCGCGATGCGCACTGTCTAGGGGATGGACACATTTGAAGCTCTGACTCGGAAGAGGAGCGAAAGGCAATATATGTAACCTAAACTTTTGTACCCCCACAATATGCTGAAGTAAGAATAAAAAAAAAAGGTATGTATATGTATGTGTGTGTGTGTGTCTGTGTGTGTGTGTGTGTATACACATACATATAAACAGTCATGTGAAAATAATGACATTTTGGTCAACATCAGAGAGCATTATGCAACAGTGGCTTATAGGATTATAATACCATATTTTTACTGTACCTTTTCTATGTTTAGATACACAAATATTTACGATTGTGTTACAACTGCTGGCAGTATTCGGCACAGTAACATGCTATACAGGTTTGAGCCCAGGAGCAATTAGGCTATGGTTTGCATAAGTACACTCTATGATGTTCAAACAAAGAAATCACCTAACAATGCATTTCTCAGAACGTATCCCCATTGTTAAGTGAGGCATGACTGTATACACATAAATAATATATGATAAAATTAAATGCTGAAGAGCATTATCATGGACATACATATACACACTCACATACACACTAGTTAATAGGTAAATATGAAAAATCCTATAATATTAATATGTAATATAAATAGCAATTCAAACATATGGCTTTACTGACCATATTAAATGGGATTATTAAGAGTACTTCAGTTAGGCAGTTTACAGGTTAAATTCTAAAAGGTCAGCATTCTTTGGTTCCCTAAAGTTTAACATTGCTTACTTTGAGAAATGGTCTGTCACATAAAAATAATATTACATCAGTAAAATGATGTAATGTCTAACTTCACTGAGAAAATATCAACTCTTTAGCAGGAAAATGTTTGCAATTACTCATCTAGACTTAAAATGATAATTTGCACCTGTCTAGAACCTTTTATCAGAGTCTTCTATTTCTTTTTAGGTGTGATTAAACTAGCTATTGGGAAAGTGTTCACATTCCCTTTTCTTCAAAAAGGGAAAATGAATTTAGACAAGGGTTATGTCCTTAATTTGAATGAGATTTTTACATGACTTAAACAACAAAACCCTCAAGCAAATAGGCAAAGAAATGAAACAAAACTTAGTATATGATCAAAGTAGTACTAATCTGTGCAAAGATGCACTAATCTGTGTATTCTGCTATAAACCATTTGGATACAACCAATACAGATTTTGTGAAAATATAGATAGGGTCTAAGTTTGAGTTGTATATTTTTAAAATAGGCAAACTTACTATTTAGTTATTATTGGAGAAGGTGAATGTTTAACTCAACTAAACTTGTTTTGAAATCCCTCTATACTTATATACATTAGTATAAGACAGATATAATAAATACATATTCTAACAAGATTCATCAGGCTTGTTGCTTGTCATAATCCATTAACCCAGTTACCTAGTTTACCAGTACTTGTGTTTGTGTGTGTGTATACATACACATTTCTTTAAAATATTCAGACTTACCTCCCCACTTGAATTCAAATTAATGAGATTTTTCTGGACAGATCAAGATGACTCAAAACATAAAATAATTTTTCATTCATTTGGCTAACAATAAATTGACTTTTGACATTAAATTTGATCTAAGCTCACTCCTCTCCCACTTTCTTTTTTTTTTTTTTTCTTTTAAAAATAATCTTCATCCTTAACACAGTAGGCAGTGCTATCGAAGCCTTCCAGTACAATCATGTGCTGGTCTTTCACTTACTACCAGAGTAGTCCTAAGCTGGCCTCCAACGATGGTTTCCTAGATGCATAAATACAGCCCCCAAAGGCACTCTTTTTAAAAGGATCATATTTAAGATTCAACTGTACTTAACAATGAAGTTCTATGCTGCCCAATCCCTCACCAAACAAAACCCAACATACCTGAATAAAACTGAATTCTCTCCAGTTTAATGCATTGTTCACTGAAGGGATGGAAGTGACTGCCAGGAGGGACAGTAAGCCAAGGCTCATTATGCCAAAGGAGATATACATTTCAATTCTCCAAACTTCTTCCTCATTCCAAGAGTTCTCAATATTTGCATGAATCTAACAAGAAAGCAAATGTGAGTTTCCTTTATTTGGTAGAACATTAACTGGTTCGGCACAGAGATCACTTTTGGCATAAGACGACCTAGATCATATATGGACATATTTAAGTTGTATTGATTCAATTTAACTAACCATTACGGAGAACCTGTTACTGGATGGTACTGTTCCAGGTGTAAGGGAAAAGGAAGGGAGAGTTAAACAAAAAGAAGACTAAGACTTTCTCCTTCCTTCATATGTATGAGCAGAGGGGAAAACCTATGCCATCATGTTGGTAATGCATCCTCATTATAGGGGCTCTGGAGTCCAAGATCGTGAACTGCTGAGTGGGGGGTTCCAGGGTGACACAAAAGAAGTTATTGGCAGTTAGACTTAATTTTTGAGGTACTTTTACAAGCTGGTTTAAACTTGCTTGGGTATTTGGGGTACATTTTGACCTTAGTTCAACTTAGATGCAGGCAGGGAATTTCTAAACTACTTCTGTATCTTTCTTCCTCACATGAATAATGTATCTGTGTTGTTTATCTCTTTCTTCTCATCTTCTCTTCCTAGAAAGCTGTGATTTCCCTGACTTTAAAGCCCTATGGAGCTCAAATATTTAGCCACTTTAATTGCCTCATTAATATACTCTTCCAACTGTCCAACTGCCTCATTCACAAATAGCTTTTTTCTAAATCTTTTCCTTACATTGATAATGCATATAATATAACCAAGTCACACAATTAACTCTGAATTTACGGTATTTTACACACAAACAATATTAGAGTATAAATCAAGGGTTAGACTCTTTCAGCTTAGTTTTTTTGGTTATATTTTGTTGGGATTTTTGTGGTTATTTTTTAGAGACAGGGTCTTGCTATGTTGTCTAGGCTGGTCTTAGACTCCTGTGCTTAAGTGATCCTCCTGCCTCAGCCTCCCAAGTAGCTGGGACTATAGGCACATGCCTGGCTCAGGTGAAGTTTTGATTTAAGTAAATGTCTATTCATGGAAAACAGATTCTAACTGAACTCTAGCTTAACTTTGTCCAGTTCCAGTTTACAAAACAGTTGAAATTTTTAAAAAGTTACTTCTTAGATATTAGTTTCCTGAAGCAATCATACCAACATCCTAAAAGAGGCCACAGAGCTCCTCTCTTGAAAAAGATATCATCTTCTTGTTCGATGTTTATACAATAATACAGAATAACAGTGTGCCCCAGGGACTACGACCTGGATCTACCTGCCCTCCAGTCCATTCATTCATCCCACAAATATGCTATCCGAGTGTCTACTACGTCCAGGTACAGCTGTAGGCCTTGGGCATGAATCAGTGAACACGGACAAAGATCCCTCTCTCGCGAACTTACATTCTGATGCGAGAAGGCAGATAAAGGTAAATATATTAAACAAGGAAAACATCAAGTGTATTAGAAGATGGTGAGTGCTACTGAAAAAAGAAGAGCAGGGTAAGTCGGAGGGACCGAGAGTCCTGGGGTTGGAGGCAGGTGGCAGCATTTAAAATGGTGTCCAACATAGGCCTCACTGGGAAGGTGAGATCTGAGCAAATGATTGCAAGGAGGTGGGGGAGCTGGTTGGGCAACTATGAAAGCCTTTGTGTCCAGTTAGGGGAAGTATTATTTTTAGAAAGCGAATGGCTTAAAGGACATCAATCTATTAATTTCTTAAAAATTATTTAAAGTTTTATTGTTGAAACAAGCCTAAGTACTAGATGCTACATACTTGGACCACAATGCCTTGGCTCCTTATAAAATGCAAATGCTTTTACACATTTGTTTTGGTGCAATGTCCTTGGCTTTCATTGAGAAATGCTACACCAAATAGCTTCAGTGAAACCCCTTATATTACATTTTTGGAATGGAAATTATTGAGGAAAATCATAGTCTACCTTATCATCAAGCCCCTTCCATGAAACTCTTTCTGAGATTTTTTTGTGAAGTGCTAAATGGTAGAAAACCTTCACCCGAGGAACTAGAATCTTTTCTGCTTTTTGATAACAAGAGCCTTGTAAGTAACAGTGTCTCCTTTTTCACTATATCAGAAATCTCAAAGCCAAAGAAGCTGTATAGACATTCTTAGCCAGCAGAGGTGTATTCTACTTTTTTTCCTGATCTTGTTTTGTTTTATATTTTCACTGGCTCTAATTTTATTTTGTGTGTGTATAACTTTTTTTTTTTTTTTAGAGACAAGAGTCTCACTCTGTCACCTAGGCTAGAGTGCAGTGGTGCTTGAATCAAACTCAAACTACTGGGTTCAAGTGATCCTCCTGCCTCAGCCTCTTGAATAGCTAGGACTGCAGGTACAGACCACCACACCTGGCTAATTTTTATAAAAATTTTTTTTGTAGAGACAGGATCTCACTATGTTGCTCAGGCTGATCTCAAACTCCTGCCCTCAACTGATCCTCCTACCTTGGCCTCCCAAAGTGCTGGGATTACAGGCGTGAGCTACCACACCCTGACCTACTGTACATATTTACTGAAAGTTACCTCATCATCTTTTAGAGTATGGCCAATTATAAAACATTAAAATAATTAATTCTTCAATGCTGAAAGCAATCATTGCAATTGTAACATTAAAAAAGAGGGGGAAAACTCCAACCCTCCACTTCTCTGCTTTTATTCTGCAAAGAAGGGGATGGTAGCAGTTTTTACCCTAAATAATTTTTAATCATCCACACAATTCCTAAATGCCAAAACATTGTTTAAAGAACAATACGTCCCCTTCCCTAAAATACCAAAAGTAAAATTCCATTATGAGGTATGTAACACTTTATGTTTTACACTTTATACCAATAAAATATTCTACTAGAGTCAGATAAATAACAAACAGGTTCAGTACCTGCTGATAAGCCATGTTGAGAAACAAGTATCTCTCTGACCTCCTCATTGGTAAACAGAGGCTGTAGGCAACATGGACCACAGCAAAGAAGAAACTCAGTAATCCGAGCTGTTTTCTACACTGTAACCAGGTCTCCAACCAAGGTGGAAATCTCCTGTACTTGGTGCCGTAATAAAGCTGATAAGCAGCTGCCAGGAGACCTGCCAGGTATACCAGGGACAGCAAAGTAATAGCAACTATAGGCAAGGTTTTGTTCACAATTTCAATAGGAATCTTGTAAAAGTCACTCTGCTGGTTTCTTGCATATGGATGTATCACATCCCTGACAAAGGAATAAAGGAAGAAAAATGTGGCCAAGCTTATGGCTACTACTACTGGCCCTCTCCAGAGAGTAAATAATCGTAGGGGTAAATTTTCAATCTCCTTGGCTGACGATAAGGATCCCAAGTCAACAGGAATGAAATTCAACTGACGGGCAAGTTCAATAACCTGTTGTCGAGCTTGAATATTGTTGCTGCATATATAAACCTGTGGAAAAAACAAAGAGACTCACCATTACTACTGTCGTTTATAAAAATGGTATAACAATCGCATGCTCCACTTCATCTATGGAGCATTGCTTGTGATGGTCTTGTGTGATGCAAATGACTAGAGTTAAGGAGATAAAGCATTTATTAATTTATTAACCTATTATTAATAGATTTTAAAAGTGTCACAAAAAAAAAGTCCTTGCCATCTGTGATAACATGAAAGTAAAATGCAGGAAAATCTAGCTTCAACTTGGGATCCTCAGAGTGGAGTCCTTAGGAAAAGATAGGCAGGTGGAAAGAAAGGTGGCCATGTGGTTCAGTAGCAGCAGCCAGGTAAGGTCTCCCCTGCAGGCGTCCAGGTGGAGTTTGAGCCCCTGGCCATGCCCCTGCCTCCTTTCAACTCTCTAACTCCCTTAGCGGTCAGGACGGGACTGGCTCTCCCTGCCTTCGTGGACAACATTTAGTTCTAGGACTATAGTGATTCTGCCCAGTAGTGTGATTGCAAGCTCTGCTGTTTACAAATATTCGGCAAGAGCGAGAATGGGCATGGCCTCTAGATGGTGGCATTTGCAATTAAAAACCTCTAAAAATAAAAGTATGTCATGATGCTGTACTATTCATAAAAATCTTTAGGCTTAGAAACTAATACACTAAGTATCTCTGAAAAACCATGGATAATCTCAGGTATATTATTTCATTGGTCAATATATGAAATCCTTTTATTTTTAAATGATGATATATCTGGTAAGTAAAAAAAAAAAATGACATTTTAAGGATTATAAGTTAATTTGAATAGAAAAGCTACTGCCATTTTCTAAGACTAAGATATTACTCTTCTAGGAACTCTAATGATGTGATGGGTGTGGGTTAAGATAGTCTTGCAAACAACCAAAACCATATAGTTGAAAATTCAACAAGTATTTATTGAGCAGCAAGTTTATCACTGGAGTGAGCTATTATTACTAACAGGTAGGTCACCTCACTTAGGGCTAGAAAAATATTTCTATAAAGTCTCCAAGCAATGTTTGGGAAAACAAGTTCCTAAATATATCCCTGAAGATGTTTGTATAAGGGCTCTGAAATATAACACACTGAAATATTTGCGTGCTAAACCTATTTACATAATGGTGACAGTATAAAGCTCTTTAGATCATCAATCTTAGGTAACATTAGCCAGATGAATGACAAATCCTATACAATTATATAAACATTAATGAACTTCTAAAATAGGAGTCCTTCTGTACCAAAGAAATAAGGAAAAGTATTCTAAGTTAATTTATTACAGTTGTGATAATGGTGGAGTAAACTCTTTCTGTACTCCTTTGGAAACAATTTCTGTCAAGTTATAAAATTTTCTAACAAACTTAAAAGTATAGATCAAACATTCAAAATAAGGGCACAAGCACTCTGAAATACAAATTAAACTATTTCTGTACCTCATTTTGAATTTAATCTCTGTTCCAACATTTTTTTCTGTTAAAAAATTAAAATTGTCACAAATGTGGGTGAAGGATTAAATTCCGTTTGTCTCATAGGTCCTGGCTCTAATTTGTCTAATTGGCTTTGGTCTATATCCATGGTTAAACTTCGGTGGATATGACAAAAAAAAAAAGAATTCAGAAATAGCCTGTAGGAAAGTATATATTCTTTTACTAGTCTTCAAATTAAAGACTTGACAGTGAATGGCTATCATGACTCTGATATAGAGCATACAATGATATAATACTTAATTTTCTAAGGAATCTAATCAATTGTCCTTTTTTTTTTTTTTTTTTAGAGACAGGGTCTTGCTCTGTCACCCCGGCTGGAGTGCAGAGGTGCAATCATAGCTCACTGTAGCTTCAAACTCCTGGGCTCGTGTGATCCTCCTGCCTCAGCCTCCTGAGTAGCTGGGACTACAGGTACATGCTACCACAACTGGCTAACTTCTTTGTTTCTATCTTTAGTGATAGGGTCTTGCTAAGTTGCCCAGCTGACCTTGAACTCCTGGCCTCAAGTGATCCTCCTGCCTCAGCCTCCCAAAGTTCTGGCATTACAGGCATGAGCCATTGCAGTCATCCTAATCAACTGTGTTTATCAACGAAAATAACAAAAGTATTTTATCTTCATGCTTAATCATAATGCAGAAGCACACCTTTAAAAATTTTTAAGGTGCACTCTTTTATGTGTTTACTAATAAAAGCTCTCATTCCACAAAGGCATTGACAAAGCTCCCCATCTGCTTTCTTTTCCAATTTAATTAGATAAAACATTGCCCGTAAACTCATATGCCAAAGGAGAACCTACGAAATCAAGTCTGACCACTACTTTCCACACAGAGATTAAAATCTACACTTAAAATAGAACAAACTATATGGTTTTAAATTCTATGAGTATTTAATCTATGTCAAGTAAAAAGGTACTTCTAAAGCGTTCGTCTTGAGGATCATGTTGAACAGTATTTCATTCAGAGAAGGAAGACTGCGTTACCAAATAGCTGCAAGGAAGGAAAGAAGGGAAGAAGGAAGAAAGGGAGAGAGGAAAAATAAATGACTTGTTTGTTACTGTTTCTTTTTGTGAGGAAGCCAGGAGAGAATGCAATGTGTCACATTATTCATTAGCCAACTTTGCCTTTTCCTTAATTAACTAGTTATGACAGAAAAGTCCAGGTTATTTTCCCGGCTTTTCACATCATTTTGGGAATAGAAATGTACCCTCCCAAGGTCACAAAATTAATCTCCAGGTGCTTGTACACAGTTTTCAAAATGATAATCATTGGAGAATGTCAGAATTTGGTTTTTAAATATCTGATATTTGCTTAGCTGTTTAACTACAAAATACCAGATAAATAAGAATAAAATTTTAAAATACATACCTGCCGGCTGGCATCCTTAGGTCCTAACTGAAGTGCCCAAGCTGAGATAACATTAAATCCTTTGACAACCAAGGAATCCGGGAATAATGAAGCCAAATATTCAGCATTGGATTCTGCGTATTGGTTTACCCTCATGTTATTGCTCACATCAATCAGGATTTTACCCACTAGCAGATGTCTCAGGTCCCACAGGGAGGTGTAATGTTCTCTATGTATAGCAACAAATATTATATTCGTTTTTGTTAGAGCATCTTCATGATGGGTGACATCTACCACATGAGGAAAAAATTCAGAAGCAAATTTAGGATTTCTACTTCCTATGACTACATGATAGCCACATCTAATAAGTCGAATAGTTAAGGATTTTGCAAAATCCCCACTTCCAATTACACCTACAGTGACCTTCCTTGCATCTTTGATACCATTTATGCCATTGGGCAAAAAAGTTTCACTAAGGCTCTTAGGGCTTCCCATCATAGAAATGGATTCCATGATACGGACTCTTCCAAGATCACCAGGAATATCCTAGGGGAGAGAAAATAAAATATTCATCAAGTACCTATTTTATCAAACATTAAAACACTTCTAGACATTGTAATAATATCCTGCATTTCTAAAGGTTAAATATTTTGGCACACTATATAACAAAGAACACAGCCAGATGCAATTTGTAAGCTAAGAAAGTATCTCTACTCTGGTTTCTCTTCAGATTGTATAAATCTTTCACCTTTTAAAAAAGCATCTCTCAGTAGGAAAATTAACTGTCACAAAGGTGATGAGCTAAAGTGGGGCTTCTCAAATTTTAATGTGCACGGAAGTCACCTGGGAATCTTGTTAATATGTAGATTCTGATTAAATAGGTCTGGGGGAGGCCCAAGATTCTGCATTTCTAACAAAGGCAATGCCAGTGTTGCTTATCTGCAAGACCCCTCTTTGAGTTGCAAGGCACTAGAGCACAAAAGGAAAGAGACTGAAGTTTTCATCCAGAACTTTTTTAAAAAACACACTTTTAATAAGTGCGATTACCCAGCTTCTCATCAGGTCAGAGGCAGCCAACGAGAAATGCCGCTGGAGGCAGAGAGGACCTTGACACCAAATGATAGCTCACAAATCAACAGAAGACAGAAAAAACATTAAAAAAAAAAAAAGCCATTTAAACCAAAACTGTCTAGATGAGTCATTTGGGGTGGAGGCTATAAACTGTCCTCTCTACACCTCAGTAACTAGTGACTTTATCATTAAATGAAAGTAAGATAAATCAGCTAATAAAAAATGAACCCTGACACTTAATATTTTAGGAAAAAGAAGCATCAAAAAATAACAAAGGATTAATGAAATACCATAGACTTCTATCTTTCACCCTACATCTTATAACTTATTGAGAAAGATAGCTTCCTTATGGAAAATGGGTTAGTAATGTGTTTATGGTCTTAAATTACACAATATTCATGAAATCCTTTTCCTTCCTTTTTATTCATTGGCTGCATAGGCTATGATGCAGTTACCCTTCCTGGAAAAATTTGTCAAGTTATTTTTTATTTAAGAGACTAATGTCTAAAATGTTCATGTTTGTAATAATTTGCTCAAGAATACAAATAAGATTGCCATGAATTAATGTCACTGTTGTGTCTGAATGAAAAATACTCTTGCATTCTATCCTAATTGCATAATTTCTTTTATGCTAATAATAGCAGATGTGAATCACTTCAGAGGATTTAATGGATTTTCCAGGCACAGGAGAAATGTTTCAAAAAAAATTTTGGGGGAGGTTTTTACTAAATGAAATTTGAAGTTACTGGAGCCAGAAAAATTAAACTTTTTACCCTAGAAGTGGGACACATTCCATGACTCCAAATACATTAATAAATTAAGCTTTAGAAAGACAATAATAATAGTAATATTATCTAACACTTAAATAGCACATATTATGCTTCAGCTATCTTGTCCTTTACATATATTAACTGATTGAATCTCCACAATCACCCTATGAGATAGGTGCTAATGTTGTCATGCTTATTTTATACATGAGGAAACGGACATGCAGAAGATAATTTGTCCAAAGTCGTAAGACAGAAGGTGGGGGAGCCAGGATTAGAACTCAGGCAGTCCAGCTAAGGCATGTGTTATTTGGGTGCATGTAAAGAATTTCAGAAAGGGTTTTTTTGGGGGGGAGGGGTTATGGGGGTCAAGGTGGAAGAATTATGGTTATGCTCATATTGGTATATTACTCCTTTTTCTTTGGTCATTTCATTGCTCCTCAGTATTACCTAGTGATCTTAATGTCTAAATTACATCCTGGAAAAGGATGTAATTTAAAACTTATTATTTTAAAATCTATTACATGTTTCATTTCACACCTTTCAAGATAGAAGCAGTGGTAACTATCTGCTTAGCCTTGAATGGTCTCACGCACCTGGAAGGGCAGGTAGGGGTTAGAGGCACTAGGCTAGTACAAAACTTTCAGAATCCTCTTGGAGATGTGGTTGGCTATGTTGGGAATCAGGAGCAGTTAAAGGAACCAGAAGTAATGAAATCAATGCTCATTTCATTAAAAAATTGAGAGTGAAGTGACCAACTTACCTACCCCTAATCATATGCATTATCTAAGGCCGGAAAAGGTTACTAGATTCACACACAGGAACCCCAGTTTCCTATATCCCTGTCTTGAGCTTCTGAGTGTGTACTGCAGTATCTCCCAAAGTATACGTAAGAATTGCAAAATCTTTAAATCTAACCATCATGATGATTAAGACCTTTTTGAACTAAAAACAAAACAATATCAATTTTCTGCTTATTTTACAAAGCAAGTTCAAACCCCTTCTGTAAACCATAATGTGAACAGGACCTAATAATCACCTATAGGCCCCTCATTATATCAGGCATTTTATACATGACTCTGGTCTAACATGTTTGGGCTTTATTTACATAGTATTTATAATGGCAAGTTCTAACTGAACCCTTTAGTAGTGTGGCTGTGGCTATGAATAGAAGTTGGCCTAATAAATGAGACTCTTTTCATTACATTTCTAAGGAATGTAAAAGCATCCATTAGAGAGAAAGAGAGGGAAAAAAATATCTAAGAGATGGATTACTCACTTATTTCTGAAGGCATATAATACCATACGCTTGTGTGCCATTTCATAGTTCATAGAATGTTTTCAGATGTCATATTATCTTGTTTAATTCTCAAATGGCTGTGGAGTATATATTATGCCCATCTTAAAGATGAGGAAATAGGCCCAGAGAACTTTAGTGATGTGTCCGACACAGCACAGTTTGTAATGACACAACCAGGATTCAAATACAAGTCTTCCAACCTATGCTGATTCTGAAACTGCAATGCAAACATTATATGGGGAATCTTAACTCAAAACTGTTTAGCATCTCCAAATGTCATCTATAACTATGCTTTCTAAAAACAATACTAACTTTAA
>JAQIFY010003568.1:0-12445 GCA_028533085.1 Varecia variegata | reverse complement strand
CTAATTTGCTAATTGTGTTTCAGTTAACATGCCCGTGAACTTACCCGTGTGGGCAGGCACAGCAGTGGGTTCTGGGCTATTTCTCCACCAAATTATTTGAAAAGTGACAGAGACAAAATAATCCAATTAAAAATAATAATAACCAGAAAGAAAGAAAAGATTAAAAAAAAAAAAAAAACAGTGGTGGTTTCCTTTGGCTAACGGAGGAACTTTTCCTGCCAGGCATCAGTCATCTCCTTGCAAACTCCTTTTACAGCAAATGCTTCCTTCTCTAGACAAATTGCAAAAAATTATAAGCTTCACAGGACTCAATTCTTAACCCCCATTTTAACAATTAAAGGAACAACTACACCTGTGTTTATGGACTAGGCCCCATCACCTGTGATTTGTAATGTGGCTCACAAACACGCCATAGTCCTTTGGGCAAGTGACACAGGAGAGCTTCTAGGTTGCCAATTTAATGAAGCCCGAGAGGAGACAGGGTTTAGGTTGTGATGAGGAAATCTACAGTAATGTGATGGATGACCTAACCAGCTCCGCGTGAACAGCACAATCATCACTCATCCGTCATGGAAATGTCCCAGATGACTCCTCTGCGCCCGCCCAGCTCTCGTCCTGGGACATGCCGACAGCTCCGCAGAGCTCACAGTGAGGCCTGAGGAGCCCAGTAGCTCTCATTTAGCCATTCCATCCTAGTAAATTAAAATAACGTCTCATTTTCTTATTCTGAAAATCTTGCTTTGCTTGCTATCGTTTTATTACTATTATTTCAACAACAATTTCTATCTTTTTTTTAAAATCAGAATTTAAGTAAATTCTTCCTTCCTTGACAATTGTTTTTCCCATCTCTTTTTTCTTGACAACGGCATTTTGAGCTTTAGAGCAGCCGTTTATTTTCATGACTTTATTGGGCATACCTGTTGCTTTTCGATCTCAGTACACATCCTGTGAATGTTTCAAGTTTGGAATTAGAAAACTAAACTCTGGTGCTCTGTAAACTTAAGCAGATCTGCACATGCGTTTAACTGTTAGGAATAATGATGTGCATTGTAGTGACGTGAAGAACACGTGATACGTTTTAGTAAGTACATGGACATACACATTAATGTATTTCGTGTCCTACCACCGAATTTTACTTTACTTTGGGCCTTCTTAAGCCATTTGGAAATATCAGGCGATACATCCAAATCATTTTCAAGTGCAGCTGATCAGGCCATTACTCAAGATAACATCCTTTAAACCATAATGCATTAGAACGCCATGGTAGATGAGGCAACAGGCACCAGCCGGCTTGAGGTCCTTGGAAAAGAGACGCATTATAATTCAGTCCTGCTAGAAAGACATAATGCTCCTGATATCATTTTTCAACGATTTGCTAAAACTCTGAGGATGTGGGAGAGCTTTAGAATCAGCCATAATTACAGTGGGTGGAGGGCAATTTGGCACCTACTTACAGCAGCCACAACGGAATTTCTAAGTGTCAAAAACTGCCTGCTTTGGTAAAAAGTAGGAAAATGCAATCGTTCTGTCATGGTCTAACAGGAATCTGTCAACGCAAATGGCATCTGGACCTGTGATGGGCCTGTAAGAAGCATCTGAGAGGAGAGATTATCCATGTCACAGAGCACTCCCCTAAGAGACAGGACACACTGGGTAAGAGCTGCCAGCTCAGGGCAACTGCTCTGCACCAGTCTCCCCTGTGGGACATAAAAACTGAGAGGGAGGAGTCACCCCCACTAACCAAAGTCCCAGGGGTCTCTGGGCAGCACTTATCTTTAGGAACTTGAGGAATGTCCGTGGGAACACTTATCCTTTTGGTGGAGATGGAAGGAGACAGAGAAGCCACAAGCTACACACCCAGCTCTGTGACGGTGACCGGTCACCCAGGAAAATCACTGTCCTTTAGCCACTGTGACACTAGACAGTGGTGCGAGGACATTGGAAAATAAGGGGAAAAACTCGTGTCTCCTTACACAGTTTCGCCCAGCACAACCCACCCCAGTTGAAATAGGTGTAAGAAAACACACCTTATCACCACAAGGATGTTTTACTTCCAATCCCAACGTTATCATAAGCACTTGAAACTTTGCAATCGATGTTTATACCAAAATACTTTTTAACTTACTGCCAAAATAACCCACTTGCTTAAAGGGTTCATTAGAGCATTTCATAATTGTTTGATTTCACCTGCCAACAAAAAGATGTATAGAAAGAGCAACTTACTGCATTTTCTTTCTTTGATTCAAACTATACTATGTGTGTGCTCTTTTCAAAATGCATGAATTAATTTAGTAGCAATAATTAAGAATTCCAAAAGTTCACATCTTGGTGCCAGATATTCAAAGTGCATGAATCATGACATTAAAAAATTAATATGTATGTTCAGAGAATGATGCACGGATAATAAAAGTGTTTAGAGGGAGGGTGTGTAGCTGTGCCTGCTTCTTCATTCTCCAGTCTGGATTAGATATTTAGGGAACAATTGTGGGTAGACTCTGAAGTTATTTCCGAATACCCCAGGAAAACACAGAGGAAAGGGGAATTTTAATGGCCTGAAGGCATCAGTCTATCCAATTAAATGTCTCTGTCAAGCTTAGTTCTAGAGCAGAATTAATTAATCACCATTAAAGCAACATTGGGTGAAATGGATGTCAGACAGCTAAATTGGTGGACTAACATTTTACAGTAACAGCTCACAGTTTTATTAAGGATAGCTATTGTTCAATCTCTAAAACATTATTTTATCAATATTAGCTAGAAAATATTTCCAGTAGTTGGATAAGGAAGGATTGAACATAAGACTGGTAATTTTATATTTTAAGCAAAAACAAAAATGGAATGTAAACTCTTTAAAATGTTTTTATCTGCTGCCCAAGACCAAGTACGGTTAACGTCTTCAACTCCAAAGTTAGACAATAAAAACTGTCAAGAGGTTCCCTGTCTTCAATTGCTAGTATTAATAGTATTATACAGAAAGTAGAGGGTCAAATTTGAAGGAAAATATTGTTTTCGCTTCACTCTTCCTACCAAATGGGGTCACACTGACACCATTGGTTTATTTTTTTCTCACCACAATCCCGTGACGTAGAACTGGCCTGTATTTTTGCTCTCGTTTCACTGAGAGCGAAAGGCTCAGAGTGTTTAGGGGGCTTGCCTGTTCATGCCCATCTCACACATGACCTTGGGAAAACTGGAAACCCCAATGTTCCGAGCCCGAACCTTAAGCCCGCCTGTGCATCACGCGGCTGTAGCGTGAACTGTGCTCCCTAGGCTGCCTCCGTCGCGAACCACCACTTCCCCTGCAGCAAAACAAGCCTGACTCGTGAATGTGTGTAAATGTCACAGTCCACAGTTGATGAGTGGCCAAGCGCAACCAGTGTCTTATTTTACTGACAGCTGCATGCCGGGTTCTGTGGCTCTTTCTCAAACAAATGAGTCCCTTGACTTGAGAGGTTCCAAGAAACCCCCAGGACACCAAGTTGCAGCATCTTCTTCTCTGCTGCGAAGAGTAGTCTCTACTCGTCTAACAGTGCAATGAGCCCATTTATACACTCAGTACAAAACACACCCGTTAAAACACAGGAGATGAATTAGTTTTCCACGGTTGCTGTCACAAACTTGCCCAAATGTGGTGGCTTGAATCAAGCCACGTTTATTACCTGACATTTCTGAGGGTCAGAAGTCTGACAGGGGTCTTACCGGGCTAAGATCAAGGTGTCTGGTGCCAGGACTATGTCTCTTTCTGCAGACTCCAGGGAGGGTCCGTTCCTCTGCCTGCTGCAGCTTCCAGAGGCTGCCCCCACCCCTTAGTTCATGGGCTCTTCCTCCAACTTCAAGGCCAGCAGTGTCACACCTGCCTAGTCTGCGTACATCAATGGATCCCTTTCTCTGACCCTCTCCTGTGTCATCCTGCCCCACCTGTAAGGACCCTCTGACTACATCAGGCCCGCCTGGGTCACACAGGATGCTCTCCCTATTTTAAAGCCAGCCAATGTGCCAACTTCATCCCATCTTCCATTTTAAGTCCCCTTTGCCATGTAAATGACACCAGTTCACAGGGTCTGGAGATTGAGACTTGGGCGTCTTTGGGGGGCTCTTAGTTTGCCTTGCACAGGAGGTGACTTTCCGTCAGTCATCTGACTTTGCTCCCTGGCACAGGGGAGTGGCTCATGTGACGTGGGCAGCGGTCCCGTGCTCTGTCCAGCGACAGGCCCTGGGCACTGGCCAGCCTGAGGCACAAGGCGGGGTCGTCCAGCTGGCTGCAGTGTTTGGGGAAAGCATGGGCACAGAACCCAAGCAGGGGTTCTCGGAGTTCTTCCCTGGGATTGTCCAGTTCGAAGCTAATTGGAATGACCCCTTCCTCCTCCCTGGTGGAAGATTCTGCTACTGCACGAGTCCAGGGCTTCCAGCAGTCACGTTTCCTTTGGCTTAGAAAGAACACGTTTGCAGTACAGACAATGGGACCAATTCATAGAAACAAGGAAAAGAGGACTAGAGAAGGAGAACTAAGACTGTTTTCAGGTGATGTTCAAGTCCCCCAATCCAAGGAAGTCTGTTATCATGGTAAGCACGTCTGTGTGTAGTGCGGCTTCATGAGGGTAGGAAATTATCCAGTCTTGTTTAAGCTCACTCAAGTTGAGCTTTCCTGATTTTTAATCAGAGTCCTGAGAAATCTAGACAGAGCACCAGGATTAATTTGTCAAGGAATGTCAGGGCTCCCAGGAAAAGTTGGGGTAATGCTGGCCTGGGCACGAAGGCAAAACCAGGCTCAATAGGGAGTTTCATCTTCTGTTAAGAGGGAGGGGACAGACACCAAGTCTCCCCACTCTATTCCCAAGGAATAGTGCGGAGGAAAGAAGCAAATGCTGTTGTCCCTCTTGATTTCGGGAATCCAGGTCAGAAGCAAAGCCTGGGGGAGAGAGGCTTTAAAACCAGGCCCAGCAGGAAACACAAGTGAGTGGAAACACCTGAGCCCAGAAATAAGCTTCTGCTTCCCCGGGAAGGAGACTTACTAAGAGGCAGACGGATGTCCATGCTTGGAGTGTGAGCTGTGGGTCAGAGGAGGTGGGTTCAAGGCTCAGCCCTCGCTGTCACCACCTGTGTCACGTGAGCTGCACACCTGCACTCTCAGCATCTTCAGAATGGCGATGATGTCACCAAGCAATGTAGGAGGTTGTCAGGAGGGTGAGGACAGCTAATTCCTGCAAAGCGTTGCTTAGGACAACCCTCTTAGAGCCGGCCCGTCTTGAGCACTGTGTAATGCACTGGTTTTACTATCACTGTTTTTAACTACACAAACCCAGTTTCTACTAGACTGACCCTAAAACACGATTCTGTTCTCTTCTACCCTTATTATTATTATTACCGCTATTTTTAATGTGACAAGCTACCTTCGCCGGGAAGATGAGCAGTGAATGCCAGCTGCAAGGCAGGTGTTCTCAGACGCCACCACCCGCATCAGGACCTAAAGAGTTTATTCGACGTAAGCTCCTTAGCCTCTCATTCACTCTGTTTACACAACAGGGTAGGCACGCTCATGCCTTCATTTGAGCTTTTATTCTGCCTTGAAAATCAGACATTTATCCCCAGGCAGCCATCATTTCCATTCCTCTCATGCCCACATGCTGGGGAATCCACTGACTCAGAACATTCCATTTCTAGAGCCAAGGCAAAAAAAAAAAAAAAAATCACTGATCAGTTTTTTTCTTTATGGCGTTTAGGGAAGTTTTATGTTTACTTTCTTTTTCCTTCCTCCAGTGTGTTTACCATGTACCTTTCTGTAATAGTCTCTCTGAAATAATAGTTATGGAAATAGTATTATAAAAAAATGAACTGCTGCTGCTGAAAAGAGTTTTATGCCAACGTTAGGAAGCAAGAAGTCGTATATGCACTTCCCAAATGGCCCTCAACGCGGTGAGCAAGCCCTGCTCTGCAGGCAGCTGTGCCGTGCTGAGGTTTAACATGTAGCCGAGGGAGATCAGAGACCACTCCAGCCTTCGTGTCAAAGTGGCATCAGAATCCACGTGTGGGGAGGTTTCCTGCCCCTCTTCTAGTGGCAGGCGAATTTTGCTTTGCATCAGAGAACGTGCTGTGTGGCTGTCATTGGGCAGCATCTCATTACTGTATGTCTCTGTGCAGGTCCTGAAGCATGGGGTACCTCCCCCAGGTACCGACTTCAGCGTCCCACGCTCAAACCTCGATACTTGAACCCCCAAGTGGAGGACTTTCCCAGGCACCTGTTCCGCCCCCAGTCTTTTTTCTTGAGCAGTAGGTGGAGACCTGGGAGAAAGATACGGTCAGTTCATACAAACTTTTCTTGTGTCTGGGGTGGCTAAGGATTCTCCCCTATAATGCAATTCCACACTTGTCCTTCAAGGATGATCAAGGTTGCTGTTGTTTTCTACTAAGCAGCTTTTCTAATGGTCAATGTTTCCTCTGTGACTGACTGTAGTTAGCAGGGATGGCATCCCATTGTGTCACCCAGCAAGAGGTCTGAAGCTAGGTGGCTCTCCGGTGATTCAGCAGCTCAGTGATGTCACTTCCTGTCTTTGTCTTCTGCCATCTTCAGAATCTTTGCTTTGTGATGCTGCACTTGTTGCCTCATGGCTGCAGGATACTGCCATGGTTACGACATTGATCTAAACAGGTGGATAAAGGACTCTTTTCTACCAAGGCTCAGCCTATCCAGAAAGAAAATATTTCCCAGAAGTCTTCCAGAGCTTTCCCTTGCATCTCACTTGCTAGAACTGGGTCACCTGCCAATCTCTTCAGCGGTGAGAAAGGCATAATCCTGACCAGTTTAAATCTGAGGATTGGACAGAGGAGGGAGTCTTCCTTCCTTGAGAGCAAGCGTTTCCTGCAAGTAACAAAACCAGGATTTGGTGAGCAAGAGCTAAGCGGGTGAGAGAAGAATATAAAAGCCCACGTATAGCCTACCAAGGTTAAGAAACAGAACATCACAAATACACTGAAAACTCCTGGGTTCCGCTTCTCAATCTCATTCCTTCCTTCTCTTCACAGAAGCAAATGGCAATGCCACAACGGGGCTGGGGTTGCAGAATTTACCAGAAACTTAGGACAGTTTCAGGTTTCGGGTTCACCAAAGCTCTTCTTGGTCCATTTGCTGATTCTGAGGATCTCTTGGGCAGGGTTTATTTAAAAAAAAAAAAAAAAAAAAAAGAGTTTTCTCAACCTGGCCACTGTCCTGGATGTAGCAATTTTTCTGCCCGTTTTTGGAATTTTCTAGCACAAGGAAGACAATGAATCTAAGATTGTCCATTTTATTCTCCTCTACTTTATTTCCACAGTCTTTTTTTCTTTCTGTGCTTCTCTTGGATACTTTTATTGCGATGTCTTCAAGTTCACTGCTCTTTGATGCTGTAATATCTACTCTACTGCTAATCCCATACATTGTCTTTTTCATCTCAGTGATTGTAGTGTTCATCTCCAAAGCCTTGATTTGTGCCCTTTAAAAATATCTTTTATGTCTCTACTCAACCTGTGCCTTCCTGAACACATGAGCCATGTCAATAATAACTTTTAATATCTTTATTATTCTATCATCTGTGTCATTCTTTCTGCCAGATATTGTAAAATTTACATTGAATTTATAAAATTATACAAATATTCCTGAGTTTGTTATGAGACAATTTGACTTTTTTCTCCTTTTCTTTTAGAAGGGTCTTGCTCTGTCACTCTGCCTAGAGTGCAGTGGCATCATCATAGCTCACAGCAACCTCAAACACTTGGGCTTAAGTGATCCTCCTGCCTCAGCCTCCCCAGCAGCTGGGACTGTAGGAGTGTGCCATCATGCCCAGCTAATTTTTCCATTTTTTTTGTAAAGACAGTATCTTGCTATTGCTCAGGCTGATCTCAAACTTCTGGCTTCAAGCAATCCTCCCTCCTCAGCCTCCCAAAGTGCTAGTATTACAGGTGTGAGCCATAATGTCTAGCCCAGCTTGACCTTTTCAATACTTGCTTTTAAGCTTTGTTAGTGAGGACCAAAGCATCCTTTAGGTTAGGGTTAATTCGGTCCCACAACTGGTGCGCTATCCTTCTTGATATTCAACCTGATGCCCCATATATTATGCAGTTGCTCCACTCTGGTTTATGGGAACACAAACCTTTGCAAACACAGTGTAAGCAAAGAGCATCTCCCCTCTGGATCTTTTTGGTCTTTCTTTCCATAGCGAAGGTTGTCTCTCCACATGAATGCACTGATCATCACTTAGCTGAAGACGTGGAGAGAACCCTCTCTGAATCTCCAGCAATGTCTCTTCTCCACCCGTGAACAAATCTCTTTACTCTGCCCTGGGAGCTCTAGCTGCCTCGGTCTCCTCAGACATCCAACTCTGTCTCCTCAAGTCTGGAAACTGTTAATACTAGGCTCTACTTGGATTCCCTTCTCTGCACTGTGCTCTGGAAATGTTCTTCGAGAAATATGCTGGGACAATGATAGAGTTTTGTTAATTTGTTTTCTCTATTTTAGGGATCAGTATACTGCACTGTCTAACTACTCATGGCTGAAAACTATTGTTTTATACATTTTGTCCGTTCTTTAGGTGATTCCACTGAGAGGTTAAATCAGGTCCCTATTATTCCATTTTGGCCAAATACGAACATGTCTCCTGGGCTCTTTCCTATTTATCATTTCATCCCTGACTTTTGGAGATTAAAAAACATCACCAATACGTGTTAGCTTTGAAAAGGATCCAGGTACTTCTAATTCATTAAATTATTTCCTCAAAAAGGATCAAGACCTGCTTGCCTAGGTAAAGCCCAACATATGGTGCTGAGCAGCTTTTGCATCACTTGAATCACTGCTAACACAGAACCTGCTCCTCTGTGCACTTTTAATTACCTGTCATTGGCACAGATGCTGGAACAACAAGCTTAGGTGTTCAGGGTTTGCATAGGAAATTAATTACAGGAAAATTAATTACAGGAAAAAGAGAGAAAAGGTCTGCAGGATTCACGTTTTCCTAGCTTATATTGGAGGGTGGTTTTTAAGGAACCAAACACTTGACAGAGGCATGCTTATGTTGCTTGCAGCCAAGAGAAGTTGGATTTCCAAACTTAACACTCTAGTGGATACTTGCAGAGAGAGACCCAGCAATTGAGAATTGGGCCAGGCTCAAATGGTTCAGGGAGGCAAGCTTGGTGCGTAAGTAATGCCCCAAATATCACAAGAGGAGTCAACAGAATACACTCCCTCACTGGACTTTGGAATAATTCTACCACAGGGAAGATCATTGGAAACTGACAGGCATAAAAGTGTCCTGGACAACCTGGGAGGCAAAACTCCCAACTCTCACCAAAGTTGCAGAGAAATTTTAGTTGTTCCATGCTCTAAACAACTCTGGTAGGTGAAATCTAGATTTATACTAGTGCGGATACTACCCCAGGTGCCATGACTGTCATCTGCCTTCTGCAGTGATGACAGTTGGGACGGTGGACAACATGCATTGTCACAGCCAACCAAAGACCCCCAATCACCATATGTGGATGCCTCCATAATCCTCTGCAGACGTGCTCATGTGATCTGCTGCAGATCTTTTCAAACACTGGTTTGTTGCCGATGCCCTTCCAATTTATTTGGTTTCTGTAAGGCTCACCTAACACACAGATTGCATTGAGACTCCATGCAGCTATTAAGCTATTAATAATTCATCCTTTATCTCTTGAAAAAGTTAAGTCTCCACAACCAAGAAACTAGTATTCTTAATTGGGGCTTCCATATAAAAGTATTTTTAAGTATCGTGTGATCCTTATTCTATATAAAAACTATCAGTAACTTAAGGAACAGCCACCTTCAAAAGTCCCCAGGCCTAAATTTTAGTCTATAAGAAGAAATCAACTCCTTACATCTTTTTATGCTGGAGGAGAAAACTTGGAGGCTTTCCTGTCTACTTTGAAGTTCTTCAGATTGAGACAAATTTAAATTCAACCTCTGTATAGGAGAAGGTGAAAAGAGAGAAAATAGAGAACTAAGTGTTATGATTTTTTTTTTTTCTAAAATGAGCAAACAGTTGGAGCCTCAGGGGCTCTTCTGACAAGTGAAAGGAAGAAAGAGCCTTCTGAGGTCTCTGCCACAAAAGGAAAAGACCCACCAATGTGTTTAAAAAATAGGCAGAAACACAAAATATTGTAGTTCAAACAGACCCTTGGAAAGAACTTGAAAGAAGCGTGGACTTGATACTAGTTGAATTTAGAAACATAAACCTGGCCAATTGGAACGAAGAAACAGGCGAGATGTTCTTAGGGCCAGGATCAAAATGTGTTAACATTCAAAATACTGTCAGGTGGTGCATGGATAAATGTTTCTTCTTGATAGTTAATCATTTTAATGCATGTTAGGAAAACTAAGGGGCATGACAATATTTAATGGGGCTTATGACTTTAGAATTTAGCTGAAGTTTGTCGTTAAGTTATAAACTTAGTTTCTTAAAAAAAAACTATCGAAATTTCATTCTTTTTTATGGCTCTATAATACTGCATTCTGTGTAGACACCACAATTTCTTTATCTATTCATCTATTAATGGACACTTAGGTTGATTCCAAATCTTGGTTATTGTGAATAGTGCTGCAAAAAGTAAATGCAAGTGGCCCACGGAATTGGCAAACATAGTCGTGGTGGTGTGTGAATACGATTTAGGAAATATTCTTCTGTTAGGAAGGACCACGGAGAGCGTTGCCTCTGCTCGAGAGTAAAAGCCAGGCTCCCCCATTCCAGGCAGAGGAAAGCTGACCCCACAAGGATGTCCTCTATCAGCCACTCCATCCTGAGTGTGGTCATTCCGGCTTCCGGCCACTCAGAGGATTGAGTGCTCAGTCAGGGCAGACGTAAGGAGGGACAGTTAGGAGATAGACAATGGCTGGAACTACAGAGTGTGACACGGAGGGCAGAACTGTCTTCTCAAGCTGCCACAATGTTAAGAGGAAGCCAAACAGCCTTTCCAGTGAGAATGGCCACTGGAAGGAAGTTCAAGTTCAAGTTCAAAACGTCCATGTCCTAAAAAGAATAGAACAGTGTGCACGGTAGAAAACATGGAAATTGAGTGAGGGTCAGGCTTTAAATTTCAAATCATAATGGATTTTCAAGTGCTCGACGTAAGCTTCAGCCAGAAATTCTGATGTTCTCTTGACAGCAGAAATGCGAGACAGCAGGTTGCTATTGGTTTTATATGTAACTCTAGGTGTCTGTGATATTTAGAGCTGTCTGGCATCTTAATACTGGCCCAGGTCCCCATTTCTTTGATCCTCTCCTAGTACCTGCCCCATGCTCTTCCTTATTTTAAAGAAAATATTAAGTGCCAGAAAAAAAAACTGCCCTGTGTTCGGCTTTCTAAGTTATGACTCTACTCAAGTGCGATGGATTTCTGTGCTTGGACCAGAGTGTAGAGTTTGAGAAACGTCTCTCTGCCCTCTGTGTTGCCTGATAACCATTTCTCCAGTGTCCCCTCTTTACAGGGCTGCAGTAATGACTTGGATTTTTCCCTCTGTCTCTAAAAGGACACAGACTCAACAACAGATGTGCCCATTTTCCCTAACTTTTTCCAGCATGAATCTCAGAATCGTATTGCTACTGCAGGCATCGTGGTCTGAGCCACAATCTTAACGTCCTCTCTCTCACCTTCAACCCAAATGCTGCATCATCAGCTTCTAGTTACAAATGCGAAAGTGTCAGGTAGTCGAAGATCAGTTAAATGGATAATAACGAAATAAGTTGTATTTGAAGTGGTAACACCAGGGGAGGATGTCTTTTGTTTTCAACTAAAACAGATGCACTGGAGAGAAAAAGAAAACATCTTTTGACACACTCACCTCTTTTCCCACCTTTAAAAAAGCTCCAGATATCTCCGGCACAGTGGATTGTCTTGAGTAACAGAATTCTGAGTTTGATAGGTGTCTGTTTGGGGGGAAAAAAAAAGGCGTCACAGTGCAAGGGACACAGAAGCAGAATGAACACGGTCCTTTGATTCTGCAAGAAACACATCACCTGATTCATTCCCTCCCAAACCACCCTTGACTTCGGGCTGGTAGGTTGGACTTCCATAAAGCTGTAATATATATATATACACATATATACATATATGTAAGATATATATATCTTTTTTTTTCATAGGGAGGGGATGGGATTTGAAATCAATAGAGTTAGATTCACTTCCCTTCTCTACCATCTGCCTCTAACTTACTTTTAGCCAGAGTAGCAATATGAAGATAATGGCACCAGTAATGTTATGAGTAGCCACTGACCAACAGTAAGTCTAAATTATTATTTTCAGAGTGTTCTGGGGACTCCTTCTATCAGACTCATTTGAGGGTACTTTAACACAACTGCAGATTCCAGGGACATACCCAGACCTCCTAAATCTCTCTCCAGGGATTAATAATTGCCCAGCAATCAGCTTTCAAAACTAGCTCACCCAATGATTCTATAGTTCA
>JAQIFY010003567.1:0-12445 GCA_028533085.1 Varecia variegata | reverse complement strand
ACACCCATCCCCTCCCCCCACCTCCCACCTCTGTCCAATACACAATTGGTGTCATTCCCAAATGTGCATTTAAGTGATGATCAGGGAAACCAATTTGCTGGTGAGTATATGTGGTGCTTATTTTTCCATTCTTGGGATGCTTCACTTAATAGAATGGGTTCCAACTCTCTCCAGGAGAACCAAAGAGGTGTCGTATCACCGTTATTTCTTATAGCTGAGTAATACTCCATGGTACATTCTTTCTATTTTTAGTAGAGACGGGGGTCTCACTCTTGCTCAGGCTGGTCTCGAACTCTTGACCTCGAGCGATCCACCGGCCTCGGCCTCCCAGAGTGCTAGGATTACAGGGGTGAGCCACCGCGTCCGAACAAATTTAGTGAGAGTTTTTTGTTTTTATTTTATCATGAAAGGGTACTGAATTTTATCAAGTGCTTTCTCTGCCTCTATCGAGATGATCATACTGTTCTGTTCTTCAAACGGTGCTAATTTCCCCCCAGCCCCAGACCAATGGTATTGCACGGACCTCAGACCGCTTTGTAGAACAATGACATCACCTGGACACCAGGCCACTCCCTATACTAGTCTCAGGACCCATGAGGACTGAGGGGATGTACTGTGGCTAGGATTGCAGGAGTCCATAGAGAGGATGTGAATGGCTGGGGATCTCTCGCTTATCTTCCTCCCACAATAGGGAGTTCCCTCTGGCTCGCCCCCAATTATGGTCAGGTCAGATGCTTGGGTTCCCGTCTCCTTCCAAGCCTCAGAGATTCCCTGTCACTTCCCTCCTGAATTCCAGTGTTCTCTTTTAGACACTTTATTGGCATGTGCTTATCTACTCACTGTTTTAGTCCCTTGTAGAGTAGGTGAAATGTTAGCTATCTTAAACTAAGAAATTCTGATGTCAGAAAACATAAGAATTTTTTTCCAAATATGAAACAGGAATCAACAATATTGAAAACTGAGATGGTGTGGTCAAATAAATTAGAGTTATTGATAAGTGCTGAAATTATAAAAAAACAATGGTACTAAAATCATGGTCATAAACTTGTTCACAATTAGGAAGTTTAAGCGATTTTATGATTATATGTTACGGCTTCAGTACGGAACAACTAATGAGTAACTATTTCCTTCACTGAAAGCAAATAGTTTGGCACACCAAAGAGATAGTTCTTGCTGTCTACTTAGACTATGCTCTAAGATTATTTCATTAGTAAAAGAGTGCTCATAATAAACTGTAGATGTAGTGTTAGACTTCCTCTCTTACTATTCTTAAATTATGCAAACAGTTTAAAAATAATTTCTAAGAAGCATAGAAATGTCCTTTTAAACATCTGTTCTTCCATCAAATCCCAGTAATTAAAGGATACAATTCACAGGACAGGGGGTTAGGGAGATATTTGTCAAAAGGCACAACATTTCAGTTAGGAGGAATAAGTTCAAAAGATCAATTGTACATCATGGTGACTATAGTTAATAACAATATATTGTTTACTTGAAAACTGCTAAAAACATAGATTCTGTGTTCTCATCACAAAAAATAACTATGTGAAATAATACATATATCAAATAACTTGATTTAGATATTCTAAAATGTCCACATATACCAAAACATCATATGTTGTACACCATAAATACATACAATTTTTACTTGTCAATTTAAATAAATACATTTTTAAAAAAGGAAATAAAAAGGTAAAATTTAGGTGACTCATGAACTGATCTGGGAAAATTTATGTCTTTATTTTAAGTAGCCTCTAGCTGAATTTTAGTATTTCCTTCATTTATGAATTTAGGGGAAAAATCACAGGAGTAGCAGAAACTTTGGCTCTATAAGTAATAGAGACCATTAATATTTTCATATAAGACATTATACATATATGTCAATATAGCATATATAATCATCCCTATATTGAAATTATGCTGCTATTGGACCTGCCACTAATTCTAGTTTTTAATGCATTTGTAAGTATGCACTTATTTACCATATCATATTTAAACATCTTGACTTTTATATTTCAGTATAATTGGTTTTCTTTTTAAGCCTCTATACTTTATTTCATGGATTTAAAATGAATATATGTATTCAGAGGAGAAATTCACCCTGCTTTAGAATACTGCCAAAAGAATTCATGACCCACAAAATGATTCAGCACTTCTAATTTAAACGAATTCACTAAAAAGGGCCTAATGAGCCAAGAACAAAACATGTGTTTATATCTTATCTTTAAGAATAAGTGTTTTCTAAAATAAATTTTTCAATCATAGTATATCTAACTTTTTTTTGGTAAAGCATGTAACAGAATCTGTGAATATTTTGTGGAAAATATCACTTGTAAATGTATTAGTGTATATCTGTTCACTCTGAAATCCTTATTACTTCCAAAGTACTACTTCAATGGTTATAATCTCCTCTTTTACACTGGATAGTTTCATATCTTTAGGTGATATTAAATTCCAGAAGATAGACCCCATTTCCTATGCCATTGTTTTCCTAAGGCTGTAAACAGAAGTCGCCCCTTATCTGGAAGAGATACATTTCAAGACCCCTAATGAATGCCAAAAACTTCAAGTAGTACTACACCTTATATATACAGTTCTATGTTTTCTTCCTATATATACATACCTATGATAAAGTTTAATTTATAAATTAGGCAGAGTAAGATATTAGCAATAATAACTAATAACAAAATAGAACTATTATTACAATATACTGTAATAAATGTTATGTGAATGTGATCTCTGTCTTCATCTCCCTCTCTCTCTGTCTCTGAAAATATCTTATTGTACTGTACTCACCGATTTCCAGACTATAGTTGATTGTAGTTGATTGCAGGTAGTGGAAACCATGGAAAGAGAAACTGTGGATAAAGGAAGACTACGGGATATAATTTGAACACTAACTTCCAAATTATGTTACACAGAGAATAACTGTAGTTTCCACACTGCAAAATGTTATAGAATGAGTTGCAAGCTGTAACAAATATAAAGCACTATGTAAACTTTCAAAAATATTTCCCTTCATTAGAATGCAAGTATTGAAACATTCCCAAATGAAATATATATGAAAGTGTGTCTTCCTTTCCAATTTAGAGAATGATTAAAATAAAAGTAATCCATATTCAGAATTGTATTTTAAAATAGAAAACATTATAGAGTTCCTGTTTTGAAATATATTCCTTCACTTGTAGCGGTGGTTTCCAAATGATAGTGAATTTTTCCCCACTCAAACATTTACAATCTTCGAAGGTATTTTTGATTGTCACAATTGGGGATGGTGCTATTAGCATGTAGGGGTAGAGGTCAGGGATGGTGCTAAACATCAGTAAAGAATGGCCCCAAATGCCAACAATGCTGAGGCTGAGAAATTCTGGTTCAGACGTTTGAATCAATATAATGTTAAGAAAATTGGTCAGAGAAAGCAGCCCCAATAAATTCATACACAGCCCCTTATCTGAAATCCTTATGCCTCTTGTTGATATCTTTTCAGTGTCCTTCTGGAATATCAAATCAGCATGGAAATACATGACTGTGCTATGTGTCTCTCATAAAGAAAGCTTTTCATCCATGATATGACTCCGTCAAATTAGCACAACACATCTTTCCAACCAGTCATAAAACAGCTGTACATCTCACTGTCTTTTTCTCTTTTTATTCACTTCTATATTGTCTTCAATTCTGTGCTCAACCCCAATATTCCAAAGAAATTACTCTTGCCAATATTAATGAGTTTTTTTTATTAAATCCAAGAGGAACTTTTTATATTTTTCTTTCTTAATTGACCACCTACCATATTGGCACTTCTCGTCATGAACATTATGTTTATTTTGAAGTATTTTCTCATCTGCCTTTCCTGGTGCTGCCCCCTCCTAGTTTTCCTTTCACTCACTCACAGGATTCTTCTCAGCTTTCTCATCTATGTCCTTTTTCTTGTTGTGCAAATAAAATGTTTATTTTGCGGAAACTAGTTGTGTGCCTCTAATTTTCCTGTTCTTCATATAGCCATAGCTGATATTACTTACTCTGGTGATGGTACATATCATCACCAGAAGATGGATTCCCAAATTCTATCTTTAGCTTTATTTGCTGTTTTAAGAAAAAGATCTTATTATTCAATCACGTACTTACTACCATCATATTTATGTTTTGCAAACAACATGTCCACCAAAGATTTCCTTCCCCAAACTCGCTCCTCTACCTGTATTTTACATCTCAGTAAATTATATTATCAGCTGATCAATGACTGAAATCAAACAACTCGGAGTTTATATTGAGACATACTCAATATATTTCTCTCTTTCAATCTCATATCTAATCAATCATTTCCAATTAAACTTTATCATATTCTCTCAACTCTGTACAGTTTCCTACATTTCCCTTTGTCATTATTCTGTCATTGCCTGTCTTCACTGTTTAACCTAGATTTCTGTAAAGTCCTCTGAGTGTTCTTTTTGCCTTCTTTATGCTTGAAAACTTTAATTGCCCTTTATAAGCCTCGTGGTAAATGCCTTACCCTGGTTTACAAAGCTGCACATAATATAGCACCTGATACCCTTTGTGGCTGGACTTTCACTACTCACCACACCTCATTCCACCAACTGCTGGTCTACTGATCCCGGTGGAGGCATGAACTCACTTCCAGGTTATAGACATTTGGTTCTATTATCTTAGAGCATTTTTTTGCCTCCTTTTTCTAGCTAACTCCTACTCATTCTTTAAACCCCAAAACAAGCTTAAATTGTTCCAAAAAACATTATAATCTACACTTCAGATCTAGCTTCAGTGCCCATCTTCCTATGTACTGGTGACACCTCTGCTTCCCCCATCTTAATTGTTATTACATTGTATAATAAATATCTATCTGTCTACCTTAGGGTATTTGGGACCATGTATATTGTTCATTGTTTTGTCCTTGACATCTAATATCGTGTGCCTCTTCCCCCAAAAAACTTCTCAAAATGAATTTTAATTTTCTTTTTTGCAAAATGTTTACCAGATCATTTCAACCCAAATTGATATTACCTTAATTTGGATTTATAACATTAATAATTTTTTCCACATTTGCTCAATCCAACTTATGATGTTCTATGTAAAATAAAAAAAATGGAGGAAAGTCTTAACAGTGTATTTAAATTTATAAAAATGTATATTTTCAAGTATATTATATGAAACTTATTATTTTATTTTAATAAAAATAAAATAAATTTATCAGCTTTCCAGTAAGGATGGCTTTTATCAAAAAGTCCTAAAACAATAAATGTTGGCGTAGATGCGGAGAGATACGAACACTCGTACGCTGCTGGTGGGACTGCAAACTAGTACAACCTGTGTGGAAAGTAATATGGAGATACCTCAAAGAGCTAAAATTTTTTTGATCCAGCAAGCCCATTACTGGGCATCTAACCAAAGGAAAAAAAGACATTCGATAAAAAAGACATCTGCACCTGAATGTTTATAGCCACACAATTCACAATCACAAAGATGTGGAAACAACCCAAGTGCCTGTCAATACATGAGTGTTTTAATAAAATGTGGTATATGTATACCATGGAGTTCTATTCAGCCACAAAAAACAATGGTGATCTAGCACCTCTTGTATTATCCTGGATAGAGCTGGAGTCCATTCTACTAAGTGAAGTATCACAAGAATGGAAAAACAAGCACCACATGTACTCACCATCAAATTGGTTTTAACTGATCAACACTGATGTGCATAGATAGCAGTAATATTCATCGGGTGTTGGGCAGGTGGGAGGGGGGAGGAGAGGATGGGTATATTCACACCTAATGGGTGTGGTGCGCACCGTGTGGGAGATGGACACGCTTGAAGCTCCAACTCGGGTCAGGCAAAGGCAACATACGTAACTTAAACATTTTATACCTGTAATATGCTGAAATTTAAAAAAGTAAAAAAAAAGTATGCCTAGTGTATAAAATTGAGAGACATGATTAATAATAATATTTATAAAGTACATTGACTTTTATTAAGATATTATTTGTATTTCACATATATGAATGATACAGTTCATCTATTCTAAGAAGTTACATATAAAGAAAGGTAAGGGAAAAGTTAAGAATTTAGAATGATTATGGCAAGAGAAAAAATAAAAAAAAGTAAGTTATTTGTTATCTTAATACCTACAGAGAAATAAGGACTAGAATACTACAGCTCCTGCAGCCATAAAGATCTACAAGATGCTGAATCATTATTTTCTTGACTAGGAACATATAATTGCATGGTACAAAAAGTCAATTTAACAAGCACGATCTCAAAATTGTTGAATTAAACAAAGATTAAAGGCATTCTAAATTCATGCACATAGACAACACAATCGCTGTTATGCCATGCTTCTTTAAAAAATTGTAATAAAGTATATTGGATATAGTAAATGAATTGTAAGCATACAGCTTAATTACTTTCTGAATAAATTATTTTGTTTTAGGACTGTTTAAGATTTTCAGAAAAAATTGCCAGGATAATAGGGAGTATTTTTATATACCATATGCCCAGTTTTCTCCATTATTAAGAACTAACATCAGTTTATTTATCAATTTACCTACTAAATGACATCTTGGTTGCTTCTAAGTTTTCACAATCATGAATAAAGCTGCTATAAACACCCATGTGCAGGTTTTTGTGTGGACAGATGTTTTCAACTCCTTTAGGGAAATACCAAGAAGAATTATAATTTCAGAGGTTTTTTTTTCCTTTTATTTTGCAGGATCTTAAATTATCAATTCTTATTTTGTTCTAGTTTGCTGTAAAAAAAAATATCCAATATGTGTATAGAATTTTTTCCTTCAAAATAATTTAAATACAATTTAAGTTACATTCACATTTGTCCACTTTCCCATGAAAAAAGATCTAGCTTTTTTAATAATCTATATTATATCATTGAAAATTAAAATTAAAATATTTAAATCTTTTATGTAAATAGAAAATATGCAAACTATTTGATGATATTTTACGTTATCTGAAAGATATCACTAAAGAATAATTTTCAGTTTTGTGATCTACATATCACATATATTATAAATATGTATCATACATATTGTATATAATATGATACTTCTAATCAAATCTGCTATTTATAAATCTATTAATCAGAATAAATATATATATATAAAAAACAGACTAAAAAATGCCAAATGGAGAGTTTTGGGGGACTTACAATCCTTATAAGTTCTGTTCATAATCATAAGCAATCTCAAACTTGATAGCTGGTAATTTAGATAACTACTAAAAGAGAAGAGAAGTTTTGAAGCACAGCTAATTTTTTCTGAATGTACAGCCTTAATACATTTCAATTACTATGGCCTTACATTTTAGAGACATGCAAAAAACTATGGGAACTAACTGACAACTCAGGTTAGTCATTTCGGATATAAATTTAAAATTTGCTCAAGCAGAGTTATAAATATATTTTAATGATATTCTTAAAGTTTTTGATTACTTGCCTTTGTCATAATGAATGCTGCAGCAGCAATGTAAACATTGGTCACCTGTGTGGCTTCCAGGTTATAAGTTGGTGAATAGTTATCCTGGTTTACTTTGTGTCATGTCAAAAACTGTTATATTATTCCCATTTACTAAAGAAAGAAACAAACTCATTGGTTCTTCACAGTGAAAATGAGTAGATCAAATGGAATGTTAATATTTCACTCTACATACAGACATTCAATTTGTTAACAGCATTAGTCTCATTAGTTTGTAAATTTTCTAAGCATTTCACATTTCCATAGCATAATGGAATAAGCAAAGACTTTTAATATACCTGTATTAAAATCAGCCTGTACCATGTATGATCTCAAAATATTGCCTTTGCACTTAATGCTCCATGATATTGTATTAAGGTGTTTTGCCATTTTTTGAGGCCAATATAATAAAATAATTATTATTTTATTTATATTTCGCCATTTGAAATCAAAGCCAAATAATTTCCGTAGGAATTCAGGGATGATTAGAACATGTCTTCAAAGGCTGTGCATGCCCTAAAATAACCACAGGGTTTAATTGGTCTTTGTTAGGGACTGAATATTTGTGTCCTCCCAAAATTCATATGTTAAAGCCAAAAACCCCATTGTGATGGTGAACCAGGGAACTGGCAAGTACTGCTTTAGGTACTGCTTTGGGCATTGCTTTGGGAATTGCTGCAGGCATCGCCTTGGGCATTGCTTTGGGCATTGCTGCAACATTACCTGGATCAGGAAGTCTCAAAATAAATTTCAAATTACCGTGAACAAAACAGGATGGAGGCAGGGCAAGTTCCATCCTGTTAGAGCCAAGACGGTGGAGAGATAGAGGGTGTCATCCTCATTCCAGGAAAACACTGCCCCTGCCATGAATATTTCTCCCCTTGTTTAGCCTATAATTAAGCTGTTGTTTATGTCTTTATTTATTTTTCTTTCCCAAAATGCATTCTCAGGCAAAGGAAAGGCCGTTGCTTAAATAGAAAGGCAACAGGAACCAGGGGGCCAGTTGTCTTCTGCAGGGAGAACTTGCCTCTGCTCTGTCTGTGGAGTAGACGTTCTATAGTTTCTGAATAAATCTCACTTTCACTTTATACTGTCCGTTCACTTCTGAATTCTTTATTGTGCAAAGCCAAGGACCCACTGGGACCTCAGGAGGCTCCCAGCATTGTGAGTCACTTTCCTGTATCAGTGGTATTTGCAGGTGGGGCCTTTGAAATGTGATTAGGTCATTTAGGTAGAGCCCTGAAAATGAGATTGGTGCTGTTATAAAAAGAGACATAAGAAAGTCTTCTCTTTCTTTCTTCCCACCACGTAAGATACCATAAGAATAAGGCCATCTGAAAGCCAGACAGCCCTCACCAGAAACCAAATCTACCCAGCACCTGGATCTTAGACTACTTATCCTGCCCAAGTGTGAAAAATAAATGACTTTTGTTTAAGGCAGCCAGTCTATAGTATTCTGTTACAACAGCCCAAACCTACTAAGACGATCATAGACTAGCATAATTTGCATTACTGTTTGTATCTGTTAGAGTTTCTTTTTTAACTATTATTGTACTGTATTATTATTTCAATTCACAAAAATTAATCAAGATTCATCAATGCTTCACTACAGCACAAAATTAGTAATGGAAAGAATAACATAACTTCAAAAGAAAACAAAAAATAACACATCAAATTTAACACATTAACTGCCATGTGAGTTGTATTTAACTCATCACGCAAGTTTTGAGCCCAGGGCCTCATGAAGCATATGTAACTCACATGTCTCTTCACCTTGGGAACCATGTGAACTATTTTTCAAGTTGCATATAACTAATATACAGAAAACAATAAAAAAATAACTTATTAAGTTAGAATGGATTGTTTTGTTTTCTAAGTTTTTATTCTATTTTCATAATAAAACACTGTGGCTCTAAGGACAAACAAATCTTTCTAGTGTGGCAGTCAATGTGTTAAAACAGTCAATAGAACTCCAGAGTCTGCAAGGTTAATAAAATCTGTGGCTACAGAGAGTTGTCAAATCACCCCCACAAATGTGAAAAGAGCCCTGATTATAAAAATATGGAGAAAAAGAACTTAATTGAGCTGGAGATCCATGTGCTTCAGATCCCAGTGCCTTTTCTTGGCAACCATAATAAATAGTGGCATGAAGCCACTAAAGTTCCATATCATTTTCAAAGCAGCACTATTTGCTGCTCTCTAAGAAAGCAATTTGTAGTTTTATATAGAATAAGCACAAAATAACACTTGCAAGCTTAAAATTGATGGATTATATTGCTAAATGCAGAGAAGAGACTATAAATACTGAGACATCACGGAAAGTTTCATTCCTAGATTAGGGGAGAAATGTTATGTTACACTTGCTCTAAAGCTTGTAAAAAAAAATAACTGCAAATGTTATGACAAATATCAAGCACTGAGGAAAAGCAATATGAGCTGTTGGCAAAACTCTTTTATCAGACATGTTGGGCATCACCCAATTACTATCACATTTGTCTGGCTGCAGATTTTTTTGCTTTACACTTGGATGAAACTAATTATGTACAGTGTATAAATCAGCCCTTGACACTTTGTTAATATATATATATAAAGATATGGTCACCAGATTTTTATCTATTCATCACTGAAGTGCATGCTATAGGACAATAGGTTTATTTAGGCAATTAAATTGAGAACTATAATATAATGTATATATAATGTAGCCTAGAAAAATGCTTATTAGGATCAATACCAATGGATTTATAGTTTTCTATACAGAAAATAGAAAATTATGCATATAATACATGCTATTTTGGTGTTAGAGTAAGGATGTTGGTCAGCAATATATTGATTTGCCTTTTAATTTAATAAATATTTTATAAGTCTTTGTTTCAAATTTATTTAACACTGGTGGTTTGTATTAAAAACTTTAATTCAGGCAATTATGGGCACAAAAACATGCAGAATGCTATTCTACTGCTACCTAGTACTGTGAGAACTTAAGTTACTGATGTTATCTGAATCTAAGCTTACTCATCTCTATATTGAGATAACAATAACAATTAATGGAATTGTTCTGCAGAATGAAATCTTATATGTGTGGTGTCCTGACCATTATAAAATTAAATTTCCTGGTAAGAAACACTACACACATATAGTGTGTATATAGATAGCTATATATTCTTGCATATATAATAGATACACATTTTTATTAATTTACTTATTTTTATATTTTTAGGGAGTGTGCCAAGTTAAAGATCAGAAAATGGTCATACTTTAAAAAAAAAAAAAAACTAAGCACATTCCACTCTCTCCATGAGGAAGACTTCTGTGTCTCCTCATTTTAACTTTAAAACTTTTTCTGTATAGCTCTAGAGATCAAACCTGAAAAGCTATTTACAGAGTTTTGAAATGATTAGGAAAATACTATTAGAGATTTAAAAAAATAAATATGACCTGTGTAAAATAGAAAGACTAGTAAAATAAAATCTTTGATCCCAGAGATATTTTAATGTTTGAACCATGCATTCTAAAATAATGTACTAACATGACTACCAAAATAGAAAATAGTGCAAGCATTATATACAAAAATAATGGAAATTATTATTGTTCTTGGTTTTATTTCATTGTGCATTGATAGCATAAAAAATAACTATTGGACAGAAATAGAAATAAAATAATATTAAGCATCATTTAAATATTTTAGTTAAATGAATTTTAAGTTGTTCCTAGCTTTTTAATTTCCACTGTAATATACTTGTCATGTATGCTAGTACCTTTTTCAATATGAAGAATTGAAAACAAGTTTAATGAGTTTATCTGTAATTGATCTTACTAAAAGAGATCAAAATTTAAGAGAAAATATACAATTTCTCTCTAAAGCATAGAGAATATCTATTTTAAAAACCTATTAATACTTCAAACTCTAAAAATATTAAATATGCAAATTATACCATGAACAAACCAAAAAGTGTTGATACTTCTAATTCATTTAGATACAAATATATTTAAATTTTAATATAATTTTATAAATAACTATCAAAGGAATAAATAATCTCAAGATATCTTTCCAGGTATTGTAACATTTTTTTAGTTAGCATTGTAAGTTATTACCAAAATAAGATTTATTTTTAGGTTTGAATTAAAGAATTTCATGTGCTTAGATAATTTCCTTTGAAAATAACCATAACATAGATGTAATTTTCAAGTGGACTATAACAACAATAACTTTTGGAACATAAATTAAATTGTGATATATAATTATTTAAGAAGTATTATTAAAAAGATATCCATGGGCTGAGCGTGATTGTTCAAGCCTATAATCCTAGCACTTTGAGAGGCCAAGGCAGGGGATGGTTTGAAGCCAGGAGTTTGTGACCAGCCTGAACAACATAGCAAAACCCTGTCTCCACAGAAAATTTAAAAAATGGTATTGGCACAAGTACAGGGACACAGACCAGTGGAACAGAACAGAAAATCCAAATATAAAACCATCCTCATATGGCCATCTAATCTTTGACAAAGCAGACAAAAACATACTCTGCTGGGGAAAAGATTCCTTATTCAATAAATGGTGCTGGGAAAACTGGATAGCCACACGTAGAAGACTGAAACAGGATCCACAGCTTTCACCTCTCACAAAAATTAAATCATGGTGGTTAACAGACTTAAACCTTAGGAGTGAAACTATTAGAATTCTAGAAGAAAATGTAGGAAAGACTATAACAGACATTGGCCTAGGCAAAGAATTTATGAAGAAGACACCTAAGGCAATCACAGCAACAACAAAAATAAATAAATGGGACCTGATTAAATTAAAAAGCTTCTGCACAGCCAAAGAAACAGTCATGAGAGTAAACAGACAACCCACAGAGTGGGAAAAAATTTTCACATACTACACATCTGATAAAGGACTGATAACAAGAATCTATCTAGAACTCAGGAAAATCAGTAAGAAAAAATCAAACAACCCCATCAAAAAGTGGGCAAAGGA
>JAQIFY010003566.1:0-12445 GCA_028533085.1 Varecia variegata | reverse complement strand
GACATCCCCAACACCTGGATCACACATACACAGATGCAGATGATTCTGATAAACAGGAAATTGAAATGAAATCACAGTCTTCCTTTCACATAGCAACCCTTCACTTGTGGATCTGAGGGGCAAGATGCTGGCTGGCCGCTGGTCCAATCACTCGTGCCATTTGCACCACAACATTGTAGAAATAACTGGATGGAGTCTCACGCTGCCTTAGTGCTGTTGTCTGAGTGGTAACATTGGATGCTGTTCACCAGGCCCTCAGCCACATGCTCATTCAGCTTCTGGTCATACACAAAGAGCAGGATGGCCAAGGTCACCTCAGTGAGGAGGATAATCAGCAGCAGGACGGAGAACGACATAGGCAAGCACTTGTTTTCCTTGAGAGAGCCCATGCAGCCCAGGAAGGCAGCCACCGTGATAGTGGAGCCCACAGTGACGAACACATTGCCCAGAGTGAGGGCAGGAGATAATGGAAGGGCGCTCCAAAGCTGTCGTGGATCAAGAGGTAGATCCCAAAGCCCAAAATGCAAGCAGCCACAGAACCCAAAGAGCAAGTTGAAGAAAAATAGGACATACTTCAGCAGTTTCAAGTTACTCATGCCCATGCTGGGATATTCTTGCTCTCTTGCAGGCCCTGCACCTCAGTCCTTTAGGCAAAATTTGGTAACTATCCTTGTGGTGGCCGAGACAAAGCTGGCGACCTGGATGTCCGGGGCTATTTTTCTCTCTTTTCTTTTGATTCCCCGTTTTTCTTTTTGTTTTGCCCCTTGCTTCCCTAACCTTATTCATTGTTTCCATATAACTGAGAAGAGAGCTCTTAATGTGGGAACAAACTATGTTCTTGGCTTGAGAATAGAAGGAATTGAAAGTCTAACGATCATAAGCAATTTAATTCTTAGTAATATCTCAAAGGAAAGGGACACGTATGTGTGTATAGAGGCAATGTGTATTCTTTGTGTGTTCTTAGATGATTAATGGGGCCAAGTGGAAACGGGAAATTTAAGAAGCATGTTGCATACTCTCCTGCTCTTCATATTTTAATTTAATCTTTAAAAATTAGCCATCCCAGGCCGGGCACGGTGGCTCACGCTTGCAATCCCAGCACTCTGGGAGGCCGAGGCGGGTGGATCGCTCAAGGTCAGGAGTTCGAGACCAGCCTGAGCAAGAGCTAGACCCCCGTCTCTACTAAAAATAGAAAGAAATTATCTGGCCAACTAAAATATATATATAAAAAATTAGCTGGGCATGGTGGTGCATGCCTGTAGTCCCAGCTACTCGGGAGGCTGAGGCAGTAGGATCACTTAAGCCCAGGAGTTTGAGGTTGCTGTGAGCTAGGCTGACGCCACGGCACTCACTCTAGCCTGGGCAACAAAGCGAGACTCTGTCTCAAAAAAAAAAAAAAAAAAAAATTAGCCATCCCAGAATAATATGAGAAATTATTTTTTTAAAAACTCTGAGGTAATAGTGAATTATACGTGTATGTTTTATCTCAATACAAAACTGGTTAATTAAAAAAACCTTTGAGATATTTATTAGTGGTTATGGCAAGCAACCTACATGCAACATTTTTAGATGAGGTAATTTAAGAGATTGTGCCAGATAATGTTATCTGTTTTTATTGAATCCACTGAAGATTTTATTATCTGAGAGGCCTCAGCATTTCTTTTTTTTTCCCTCCACAAAATCTTCCTTTTAAGTAAAATAGCCAAAACATTTAAAAGATTAAAAAATATGCATATAGGTGAAATAGCATTGCTCAGATCCTATGGCAGCAGTAGAAGAAGAAAGCCAAGATGTACAGCTGTGATCCTCCCACCTGTCTGAGCTCACAGGGACGCTTGGCCAACAGGAATGGGTGGCTTGGAGACCCGATCCCAGAAGAGGGCAGCCAAGAGCTGTCTTCATTATTGAAGAACAAATCCATGAACCCTTCAATGGTGATTACGAAAGGGAGTCTAGTTCTTTGTGGAAAGTCCTGGAGAGAAGGAAGACCAATTTGGGGCCTGATGTGCTTAAACTTGACTAGACTAGGAATAAAAAATCATAGAGGAAACTAGGAAACAGCAAAGGTACCCCAGAGTGAGATTAAGGAAAAGCAGAAAGTCACTGGCAAGTGTCAAAGTCAGGGACGAGAGAGATGATACAAGATTAAGGTCCACAAAGGAGCAGATTAACTGGTAAGTTTTTTTCTATTTAAAAAAATTTTTTTCCTTTCAAAATATAGAAGATCGAGTTGGGTGTCGTAGCTCACATCTCTAATTCCAGCACCTTGTGAGGCCCAGGCGGGAGGATCACTTGAAGCCAGAAGTTCAACGCCAGCCTGGGCAATATTGTAAGACCCCTGTCTCTACAAAAAAAACCCCAATAATAATAATAAAATAAAATATACATGATTATTATGATACACTTGAACATTACAGCAAAGTTATGTTCCCATGATGAGTTTGAGGGCATTTTCATGGCTAGAAGCTAGACGGAATCTGTGATGTACCATTCATTGTACTATGGCCTAAGCCTTCCTTGGAGTATTTTTGGGAGTAAGGGCTAAAGCTTAAGGTCTATAGCTGAGGTCTCCTATGTCTGAGATTTAGACAGGATTGGCTTGAATGCTAATTACTTACTATGAGAAGTTCAAAGATTTCTGTGAATCTCTGGGAGGAAGGAGGCAGGTGTTGGGGAAGATATCACATTCTGATGGTCACCCTTACATGTGTAAAGCAAAGCATTTAGAACAAATCCTAGCACACCTTATAAATGTCAGCTGTTGCTGTCTCTGCTTTTTCTTCCTGCTCCTTGGCATTGTTGTGACCTCTGGCTCTGTGTTCCTGCTCCCACTGAGCATGGGCAATTAATGGATTATCTCACTATTTCTCACACAGGCTGTCCTGTTCTGCACCTTGGGAATCCATTGGCCAATTCCATTACCTTTCTGTCTCTTTTTTAGGGGGGGTTGCTCCAAAAATTACCTTTCTCAATTGATGTGTACTCATAACACCACTACTTCCTCCACCCCACACCCACCTCCACAGATGTGTGTATCTGTTAACATGAGGCATTTTTATTTTTATCAGACTTTGGTTAAAATTTGGGGAGACGAATGGAGTGGGGATATTTATAGCTCAACAATGTGAACTTCTACGTAATACTAGACACTTCTTAAAAATCCTTCTCCCAGGAATTGTTCTATTGGCTTTCTACCCATATATGGGCTCAACAGCACACTAGCTAGCTTATTTCTCTTCCTCTGTCCTGGTCTCATATCACCTCAGCACCCTCTCCTTCCTGGATTTAGCCCTCAAATGCAAATTCTTATTCTTTATACAGAACACAGTAGTTGTCAGTGGTGTCTGCTTCCAAACTAAGGGCTGGGCCCACTTTTGCATATCCAAACCCATCCAAATGTTCAGCAGAACAAAAAGGCTTTATTTACCAGGTTCCTCCCTCCTTTGAGGGACATTGTGGTTGAAAATTTCATTTTTATCTCATCTTTGCACAGGGCAGATAGAGTGAGGGGGATTTAGCAGGAAGATACCAGGAAGAAGAACTGGGAGGGCGGAGGAGCATCCCAGGGAAGAGATTAACATTTGAAGAACAAGTATCTGCACTAACATGGCAATTTCAGGCTAGAGAGCCCAAACCTAGAAGAATCCAGTTTGTCAGGAATGAGGCATACTAAATTCTAGCCAAATCAAATCAAGGAAAAGGAAGAGCAGACAAAAGTTCCTGCAAAATGAGGCTTGTCAACCAACTGTATACAGTAACTAGGGTACCTGATAAATCTTCCCCATATTCCTGGCACCTGTATTATGGGGCCTGAAGAAAGGGCAAGGAAGAAACTCCCAAACTTGATAAATCCATGTGAAATGGATTTAAGTAAGCACCCTAGCTACTTGATATGGATCTGAAAGTCTTCTGACACTCATAATGTAATTGATAATTTTTCTATTCTTGGGAGAAATAAGTGTGATTAAATAAAACTTATTGCTGTCATTGTTTTTTAAATGTTTTTTTAATTATTATTATTATTTTTTTTTAAGACAGAGTCTCATTCTTGCCCAGGCTAGAGTGCCATGGCGTCAGCCTCGCTCACAGCAACCTCAAACTCCTGGGCTCAAGCAATCCTTCTGCCTCAGCCTCCCAGGTAGCTTGGCACTACAGGCATGCGCCACCATGCCCGGTTCATTTTTTCTATATATATTTTTAGTTGTCCTACTAATTTCTTTCTATTTTTAGTATGGACGGGGGTCTCGCTCTTGTTCAGGCTGGTCTCAAACTTCTGAGCTCAAACGATCCGCCCGCCTCATCCTCCCAGAGTGCTAGGATTACAGTCATTAGCAACTGTGCCCGGCCTATCCATGACCTTTATGAGCTTGATTATTAAATGCCTTGAGGTAGTCTTGTTTGGGTTAAATCTGCTTGGTATTCTCTGACCTTCTTATATCTGAATACTGATATCTTTCTCTAGGTTTGGAAAGTTCTCTGTTATTATTTCTTGGAATAAACTTTCTACCTCAATCCCTCTCTCTTTCTACCTCGTCTTTAAGGCTAATTACTCTTAGATTTGCCCCTTTTTTTTTCACCAGAAGAAAGATTTGCCCTTTTGAAGCTATTTGCTAGATCCTGTAGACATGCTTAATTCTTTTTTATTTTTTATTTTTTTTTCTTCTGACTATGTATTTTCAAATAGCCTATTTTCAAGCTTCCTAATTCTTACTTCTGCTTGGTCAATTCTGCTGTTGACAGACTCTGATGCATTTCTCAGTTTGTCAACCGAATTCTTAAGCTCCAGAATTGCTGCTTGATTTTTTTTTTATTATTTCTATCTCTGTGACATTTCTCTAATAGGCTTCTGAATTCTTTCTTTGTGTTGTCTTTTTTTTTTTCCTTTTTTTTTTTTTAAGTTTTTATTTCAATCCCTGTTCAGTTGAATCTTTGTGTTGTCTTGAAGTTCATTTAGCTTCCTCAGGACGGCTATTTTGAATTCTTTGTCTGAAAGGTCACCTATCTCCATCACTCCTGGATTGGTCAGTGGTGCCTTCTTTAGTTCTTTTGGTGACGTCATGTCTTCCTGGGTGTTCTTGATGCTTGTGGGTATTCATCAATGTCTGGGCATTGAAGAGTTAGGTTTTTAATTTAATCTTTGCAGTCTGGGCTTGTTTGAACCATCCTTCTTGAAAAGACTTTCCAGATATTCCAGATATTAAGTGTTGTGATCGAAATCTTTGGTCACTGCAGCCATATCAGCACTGGGGGTGCCCCAAGGTCCCTCTTTGGGAATGGAAGACTTATTCCTCTGACAGGAGTGCTGTGGGAAGACAGCCCTCAGCCATCTTTGGTGATTGCCTGGACTTGAAGAAAATGGCCTGATCTTTGATCAGGTCTTTTAGGCCTGCAGGCAATGACTAACAAGTGTCAGGGTATAAAGGCCTGGCTCCCTATCCCCAGCTCTGAACAACTCTGAAGAGCCATCAACCTGAAGTTCAGCCCTGTGGGTCCGCTGAGGCCGTTGCTGAGCTTGCATGGCACAGCTGGACTTCTCCTTCCTAACCCTGCTTCCCATGGGTGTTGATCCTACGAGCCCTCCCCAATAAAGGTCTTGCATGCTAACTTCTGTCAGATAGTCTATTTCTGGGAAACTCAAACTGAAAGGGTTTCATATCAATTAACTACTGTTTTCTTGTAGATTTATGGCTATTCATACAGACAACAGAAGAGATGTGTCAAATCCACATTAATTATGTTTATTTTGTGTTATAGAGTCAGCAAAAGAATAAAACAGAGGAAGCTGGCTGTGTAGGATGGGAAAATAGGCAGTGATTATCGAATTATAAAAGAACATAAGTTAGCATCATGAATTTAAAATTGAGTTTATTACTATTTCAGTTACATTCAATAACTTAGTGTGCCAGAGATCATTTCAATAAATTAACACTGTGTAGTGAAGATTGGCAGACTGGTGTAGCTTTTGTGTTGTTTGCTTTACATCTCTCACCTCAATTTTCTTCAACAGCTCTTTGCTGTGAAGGTTTGGGTTTTGGTTTGTTATTAGGAGCATTCAGGCTAAACATCTTTCGTGAGGGGGAGAGAAAAGCCTAAGTGAACCCCCATCTCTAAATGTGCTTGACAGAGATAAGGAAGTGAGACTTATCTGTGCCATGCAAGTAGATGACCAAGATACTGGCAGGGTACTTGCATTTCATTTTGCTTTTAACCGTGAGCAGTGAGTAACATCTGAGATAACTTGAAGGTGGCTCCTTAGTCTAACAGTGAGCAGGGAAGTGCTGCAGGTTAGGAGGGGAAGGCTGCAGAGGTGCCCAAGTGGAGGGGGACAGAACAGAAAAAGTAAGGGTGGTTAATTGAAAATTCAAGAGTACCAGTTCTAGATCAGTCTGCTTAGATTTGAAATCTTGGCTTGTTTTCTAGCAGTGTGAGTGTTGTCATGGTGATTAAATGAATTATTACAGGGTAAGCATCTAGAATAATGCCCAGCAATGAAATTGCTTAATAAATGCTAGGCCTGCTCCTTCCAGACTAGGAGTAGGAGGTTGAGCTCCCCCATCCCCCAGGAACGACCACGGTGTGTTGGAAACAGCATTTGCAAGAGCAAAAGAAGACAGCCTAGCTTTTTATTGCATTATTTAAGTCAATAGACAGTAATTAGCACCCAACAAATGGGGTGACTTATGGGGACACAAAGAGAATTCAAAGATCCTATGCTCTAGGAGCCTATAGTCAGATGAAGAGTAGTATATGGTTGGCCGGGTGTGGAGGCTCATGCCTGTAATCCTAGCACTCTGGGAGGCCGAGGCAGGCGGATCATTTGAGCTCAGGAGTTGGAGACCAGCCTGAGCAAGAGCGAGACTCTGTCTCTACTAAAAAAAAAAGAAAGAAATTAGCTGGACAACTAAAAATATGTAGAAAAAATTAGCCGGGCATGGTGGCGCATGCCTGTAGTCCCAGCTACTCGGGAGGCTGAGGCCACAGGATCCCTTGAGCCCAAGAGTTTGAGGTTGCTGTGAGCTAGGCTGACGCCACGGCAGCACTTCAGCCCGGCCTTCTCTCCACCCCTTTCAGTCATTACATTCCTTCCTCGTACACAGCTCCAGCACTTGCTCATCCCTCTGAGTGGGGTGAACTTCCCTCCTTCTTGGCCGAATTAACTGCCACTCATCCTTCAGATCTCAGATCACTTTAGTTCTTTAGGTAAGCCTTCCCTGAGCCCAGATGGGCCTCTCAGCATTCTTTTCTCTTTCAGTTCTAAGTGACAACAAATATCAATCAACCAATCAACTAAATCCATCAATCAAACTGGCTTACACAGAAAGAGAGGAATTAATTGGCTCATATAACTAAAATGTTTATTGGTTGTTGATATGAGTCTGGGTCCATATTTTTAATTAATAGCCTCAGGAATTTCTATGTTTTGCCTCTACTCTCCTCTGTTAACTTCATTCTCCAGTGTACTCTCCCTGAGTTATGGCCACCAGTAGCTCCAAGTGCATTCTGTAACTCAGCAGAGCTGCTTCATTGAAGAACATCTCATTCTTAATGGTTCCAGGAAAAGTCTCTCAATCTCTCTCATTGGCCTGGCTTGAATCACATGAAACATTCTGGAACCAGTCACTGTGGTCATGGGAAAGCAGTACTTTCATTAGTCAGGACCAAATCATGTGACCTTCAATGGAGTCAATGCAGGGTCATCCCCCCTTGAACCTCATAAAGAAGGGGGAAGGCATAGTGCCCAGAGGAAAACTGAAGTTAAGTTTCTAGAAGAGGGAATGTTGGAAAGGTGGAAACAGATGTCCACTCTATTAGGTGAGATCCCTGTTGCACACTCTTACACCACTATGTAATTTTCCTTCATGATACAAGTCACAGCTGCAACATGACATTTGTCTGTGTGATGATTTGATTAATGCTTATCTCTTACACTAGACTGTAAGCTCCAGGAGGACTGGCATGTTTTTGTTTTATCTTGTTATTATATGCCCACTGGGTGCACAATAACTATCTGTTGACAAAATGAATTAACCTTGATTTAGATATCTTGGAGGTGTTATTTATGGTGATTTCAGAATTAGACAAATTTGAATTTCAGTATTGACTAAATGTTGGCTCTGTTGCTGATTTGCTATTAGACCAGTTAATAAATTGGCCAAAGATTTACTTTCCACATCTGTGAAATAGGGATAATACATGGTTCATTGAACTGTTTTGAGGATTCAATCAGATAATGAATGCAAAGGTCTGGCATATTATAGGAATTCAATAAACAACTGAGATTATTCTTTTACTTTGTCTATTGCCAGGAAAAGCGGTTATCCATCTTCCTATGGCAGAATTGCTGTATGGTTTACTCGCCTACTCAGACACTCTTCAAGTGGAACGATGGCCTATATCCATATTTTCCATTCCATAGGGCTCCACCCTCTTATCTATTCCTAGAGAAAACTCAGGCTACACAATAAGCCTCATGGACCACCTTGCAAAGCTGACAGAGATAGAAAGAGAGAAACTAAACCAATAAAGAACATGCAACAGGTGGGGGCCAGGTGTGGCTCTTGCCTCTTCCCAGTCACACATTGTTTTGTACATTCTCAGCAATCAAGCTAATTAACACAATGGCTGTCCACCTCCCATGCCACTTCTATTTGCATCCCCTCCTTTGTTTCTTCATAGCCTTCAACACAGGGACTCCACCCCACACCCAAACAATCAGTCTGCTGTCATAAGCAGGGAAGTGGATATGTGTTCCAGATCACCTGGCTATAAGCACCACAGACACCGGGTATAACAGCCAGTGAACTGAAAGAAACATTAGGCTGAGTGACACAAAAGAAAAGTGTACCTCCACAGATACCCCTGGCTACATGCCAGGATTCTACCCTGGCATGGTAGAGTCACTCCTCTCTTCCTTCAGTCTAAATGTTTGGGGTTGGTAACACTTAGGATAGGAACACCTGGATGGGAAGGGAATAAATTTCATAAAAAGGGTGGACATGGATGTTGGAAATTGGCAGGACAAGACATTTTTTAGGGCTGGTATTATATAAAGACAAAGCTATGGGTGTTGAAAGTGCTGACAAGAGAAGAATTGACCCAGTTTTGAAGGCATTTACGTCTTATCCGGGGAGACAGACATGAAAACTAACCACAATAAAAAGAAAAAGGAAAAATTATAATAAAAGTCTGTATGAAGTCTTATATGAGAGAGCAACTTCTGCTTGGAGGAGTTAGAAAAAAAGAGTTCAGTAAAGGTTTTAAAGATCAGACAACATTTGAGATAAACTTGACACAAGGTGATATTTTTTGCATGCTGGTGGGTAGTAAGGGTAACCAAAGTAGAAGCAACATATAAGCAAAGATATGGAGGCATGAAAGGGCAGTATGGGTTACATGAGGGACAGGTAATTTAGATATAGCTAAAAATTAAGCTATATTTGAAGGAATATTAATAGTAGGCCTAAAGGCTGGACATGGGACAAATGTGTAGGGCCAGGTTGTACAGGGTGTAGATGTGGCAGCAGGACATTTAGGCTCAGAACTTGGGCTTTGGAGAAATACCTCCTGGCTTTGAAACTTGGATGTGGTGTCAGGACAACACACTGTTATTCCTATCCCATACCTTGGGAGGTGACCTGCCTGTTACCTGGTCTCCAGCCACTGGTATAAAGACTCAGGGCCAGCAAGGTCAGGTCTGCTACAGTATCCTTAAGATTTAAAGTTAATTGACCCTGAACTGTAGATTTACCTTTTCAAGACTCCACTTAATGCCAGAGATGCAAAGCATTCAGAAAGTGCAGGGCTCGGTTGCAACAGACACAGTCCGGTGCTTCTGTCTTCATTGGACTCCTTTTAAGTTTTACTTTGGTAAGTACTTGTTTGGCAAATTCCTTTGTTCTTCCACTACATTTTGGCTCATGGGGACCCCTTAAACTCCTCATTTAGTCCAGAAAGGGCCTTCTAGAATGCTTTTGACTTTACCACTTATGTTGACCTGACCCTGGACCTCGAATCTTCATTGCATTTGCCTTGAATGAGACCTTTGAACACACTGCCTCACGCAGACATTCTGGCACTGAGTTGTCAGTGATTAGTTAATGTTTCACCAACATTGCCAAATTCCTACATGCACCTAAGATACCTTTTTTATTTTTTATTTTATTCCTATTTAAAATTTTTTTTTTCAGAAAATATGAGAGTAAGTTGTTGAGATCATGGCCCATCACGCTTAGAGCATATAAATCTTAAGAACAGGGACATTAAGATACGTAACTACAGAGTGATGATCTATCTCAAGAAATCTAATGTTGATAAAATATCATTCCCCAATATACAGTCCTTGTTCAGTTTTCACAGACTATCTCAATATCATCTTTTTTTGTTTTTGTTTTTTTGAGACAGAGGCTTACTCTGTTGCTTGGGCTGGAGTGCAGTAGCATCATCATAGCTCACTGCAACCTCCAACTCCTGGGCTCAAGTAATACTCCTGCCTCAGTCTCCCAAGTAGCTAGGACTACAGGTGAGTGCCACCATGCCCAGCTAATTTTTCTATTTTTAGTAGAGACGGGGTCTCGCTCTTGCTCAGGCTGGTCTTGAACTCCTGACCTCAAGCCATCCTCCCACCTCAGCCTCCCAGAGTGAGCCATGGTGCCCAGCCTCAATACCATCTTTTAAAGCAACTTTTCCCCCCCAAGCCAGGATTCTGTTATGCCCTTAAATCTCCTTTACTCTGGAATACTCCCTCAGCCCTTCACTAAAACTAAGATATATTAATAGTTTTTCTTAATAAAGAAACATAAATACAGAGCACAAATACAAGTAATGAGACATATGCTAGGAGGTGAAGATTTTAAATATAATTTCATTTCATAACAGGTGAGCTTTGCAATAGTCTGTGTAAGAGATGATGAAGAACTTAAGGCAACTAAAGACATGTAGTTTTCAAAAGATGCACACAGAGGACTTAATTGATTTGATGCAGAGGTCTGTGAGAAGGAAGAGTCTGTGGTAACTCCAAGGTTTCTAGCATGGCGAGGGGTGTGGGCAGCAGTGCTGTCCATTGCTAGAGAGAATTCACGGAGAAATCATGTTGAAGGGGAAGATGGTGAATTAGTTTTGGACATGTTGAGTACAAACTGCATCAGAAGTGTCCAGGTAGAGTTACTTAGTCATGAGGTGACCAACTTGTCCCAGTTTGCTTGGACCTTTCCCAATTTTAAGCACTGAAACTCCATGACCTGGATACTCCCTCATTTCTCAGCAAGGCAGGACAATTAGTTACCCTGTGATCCATAGGCCATTTGACATGAGTGTCAGGCCATGGAATGGATGAAGTTAGAGATAGGGAGAAGGAGACACCTGTGCAAAGGTGATAATTGAAACCTTGGGAAGTATCGTGACAACTCAGGGACAAAGAACCAGGTGAAAAGGTCTCAAAGCCTAGACTGGACGGTGAGGCCCAGAGCATCTTTCTTTCTGGGCAGGCAGTTTTCCTAGCCCAGCAGTCATAAAACAAGCATTGATTTACTTATTGTGCACTTTAAGTCATTCTTCATACCACTGTGAGCTGTTCATAAACTTGCTGTGTTAGGAATAGAAATGAAATCAAATTCTTTATCCTTTTTTTACAGGTCTTACTCTTATGTTTTCTTTTTTGTTTTTTTTATTGCCACAAGAAGATCAGAAAATTCCTTATCCTTCTAGGTGTTGATTATCATCCCTTCAGTCTGTGACTTCTTTATTAGACTTGTTATTAATTTGGGAGATTTAATTTCTTTTTTAGTGTTGCTTATTTTTCATTTAGTTCTTTACAATCACTTTCCACAGCTGCCTGTGATCATTTCATACTTTTCAATTCTGAATTATTTCCCAATATAACCTTTTCTGAAATATGCTCCATTTTCTGCATCATGAGTTTCAGCAGAGTGGATCTTTGGGAGATAAAATGGAAATAAATTTAAAAGTCTATTCAGCTGTGAATCTTATAAAAATCATAGGAACCATGCTTTGTTCCTATTATTTTCCAAAACAAATGAGTATACCCAGACCTCAGTTGATCTACAGATTCACTGTACCAATATATCACACATAGGTTTTCATCTAATTGTTAGTTGGTCCTTGTTTTGCCAAAAACTTAGTAAGTCAAGTATAAGTAAGTAGTTTTGCTCAAGGTCTTAATTAGAGATCTTACAGGGCCTCAAAGTTCACCAATATGGCATTCCCATCCAGGGCTATTCCTGCCTTTGCTTCTAACCTTGGCCTTCCTGAAGACAGCAGATACTAAACTTGACATATTCATATACAGGCATACCTTGGAGATATTGTGGATTTGGTTCTAGACAACTGCAATGAAGTAAATATTGCAATAAAGTGAGTCACATAAATTTTTTGGTTTCCCAGCACATATAAATGTTATATTTACACTATACTGTAGTATATTAAGTGT
>JAQIFY010003564.1:0-12446 GCA_028533085.1 Varecia variegata | reverse complement strand
TCTAGATTCCCACACATAGACTTATTGGAATTTATGCTGGAAAGGTTAACACAGCTGAAATTAGCATTCTGTCTCTCCCTGGGTTCCTCAGGGATTTCATTAAATGAGCCTCTCCGTTCCCTGTGCTGCAGCCCCCAGAGAGCTCCAGGTCCCGTGCTGCTGGCATTATTGTTGTTTTCTGGCCTATGTCTCTTCCTAATGACAGAAAAACAAAAACAAAAAACCTTCAACTTAATCCTGAGAATAATATTAGCAAATTTTATCTAGAAACAAAAACACTAATGACTTAGATAATGAAAGGAGCATTCAGGGAAATACTATTGAATTCTTCCCTTCCCCTTAAGATTAGCTCCTCATGCCCTTCCTGACCTTACACTAATAATTGACCTATGAAAAAAGCATCCTGAAACTTCAAGTTACAGACTACAAGAAATGGGGTCAATGGTTAAAAGCTGCCTTCAGTTAAAGGAACGGCCTCAAATCTTCAGCCTCAGCAACCTGGCCTAACCCATAGTCATCTCCCCAGACACAATGCCCCATTCCTCCTAAGGCCTCCCTGTTCTCTGCTCTGGCTCCCACCATTCTCTCTCTATTCAACATCCTGAGGGATCTCTGTAAAACATAAATCACCTCATTGCTCCTCACAAAACTTTCAGTCATCCGCCTCTGAACTTAAGATAAAATCTAAGCCCTCTCCATGGCACTCTTGAGGTCACCCACTGCACTTCAACCTCCACCCACTGCCTCCTCCTTGATCCCCGCTGCCCTTGCCTGGTGTGTGAACAAGCCAAGGACTTCCTGACATGGGACCGCTGTGTTGGTTTCCCTCTGCACAAGTCATCTTCTTCTCCAGTCCTCTCTTGGTTATGTCCTATCCATCAGGTCCCGGCTTAAATGTCACCACCACCCAAGTAAACCCTATCTCATCATGTTTTATTTTCTGCAGAACCGTTCTCTGAAAAAAATCATGCAGATTTATTTCGGTCTCTCCTGTCCCCCAATAAAGTTAAGCTTCATGCAAGCAGGACCAGTTCAGCTTTGTTGACCAGTGTGTTCCCAGTACCTTAAGCAATACTTGACACAAGGTGGTTGTGAAATCTGTATTTGTTACCTGATGGATTGACTGAATCAATGATTGGTCCTTTTTTGAAACCCCAAAAGATAATGTTTCTACCATCCACCCCAACTCCCTTTTCCAAAAGTTTCTCTCCTTTCCTGAGTAGGATTTTGCCCAGAAAGAAAGAAAAAAATGGCTCCATAGCCCTTGACAATTTCTGGTTCTGCTAGTAAAAAGGATTTATAGTGTTTGTAGCCTCCACCAGTTTCCCAGATAACAGCTTGGACTCTCTTTTGTTTCCTAAACTGTAGAACTATCCAGGGCTACCCCTAGATTAGACCTTAGAAGACAACCTCATATGGTAACACCATGCCCAAGCTCAGACCAGGAAATTTACATACCATACATCAAGGAAATGGAGGTAACTAAGGCTTCCTGCGCCCCACAACAGAGGGTGAGGAGGCAGCTCATTAACCAAGTTTGAATTTAAGTGTAAAATGCCATATTTTCACAGGAGGAGGTAAATGTGTTTTCTGCAAAGAATTCTAGTCTGAGTTCTCACTCAGCCTCTTAATTCCTAAATGCAGGGGGGGCGGAAACCCTAAATAATAAGCTTCTTAGAATACATACATAAGAAGCTCTGTTGAACCCTAAGCTATTTAACACCTCAGTGGGTTTATAAGCACTAGAGTCTCATTAAATCTTATGTGTGTCTTTTTCTGGGTAAGGCAAAGAGTGGCTTGGGAGGGATCACTGCTGCCCTGAACAGTCACAATGAACAAGCCACAGAAGGACTGAAGTCAGGAAGCAAGCAACAGTGACATCTAGTGTAAGAAATGACAATACAGGCAAACTCCTGCTCATCCTACAGTGAAAGAAGATGGGATGCCACAGAGGGATGGATGGCAAATTAGGATCCAAAAAGTGATGATGAAAGAAAATATGAAACTAGAATGCAGATATACTGGATGACTACAGAAAAATATTCTATTCCAATGCCCTTGTCACTAAATTTTCTCCCCAATTATACATTATTATGTACTTTCTCAACTCACAAAATCCCTAAGCTGACCTAGCGTCCCACCTCTGCTCTTTCTAATGCCCCACTCTCTGTGCCGTCTGGAACTCTTCTCTGGAATCAGCAAACTCTCCTTACGCTCCTCTTGGAATGTTTCTTCACCTCTTGTTTTAAAAGGAGTCTATACGTTGCCACCTGCCCTGAAACCCTCTTCAGGAAGCTCTTTTGTTTGTTTATCTCACCCTGCACTCCCACCCTGCCATGCCTTGAGGCAGAATGGATGGCTACTGTTCATGCTTCCCATCACCAATCTCTTCCTCCCTCTTAACAAAAATCCCTGCTCCTTTGAGCTCCTGCTAAGCAGATATATCACTCTATCCTCATACTGGTTGCAATAATCTGCCAAATCCCTGCTCATTCACAAGCACTTGTTGAATATTTTAGTTCCTGGTTCACAAGTTTTCCTAGATAGACCACACCACTATCATCATTTTCAGTATCATCAACATCCATTTGATGACCCGTGGCTGGCTGCTCAATTCTTCCACCTCCTCATCTCTAACGCCCTCCCACCACCTCAGCCACCCACTCCCATTACCACACTTTTCATTAACAGAAGCTGCAATACACCTGAAAACTCAGTTTCAGGCCTCCCACTCACATCTCCCATTCCTCCAATTCAGTCTCTCAAGAATATCCATTAACTTATTCCTCCAGCCACAGTGAACCTTGAATCCATTAATCCCTTTACTTTCTTCACTTTCTATCAGTCCCTCCCTAGATTCTTCCCTCCTTATTCAGCCTATATACTCAAGGTCTAAAATTTTATCCACTGCCCTGAATATACACTTAATTCCCTTACTCCTTTCTCCTTCCACCAAACTCACATATAAGATGGCTTATCCTTGCCTCCTTATGCACTTAAACATTCCTAAAGAACAATTGCTCAATTCCCTGACTGATTTCACTTTAAATTCATGTCTACAAACCTAAAGTAGATACTCACTACTGACTGTCATTCCTACTATGTTTCTCAAGTAGCGTTACTTTCTAACTTACCAAGAAATATTTCATACATACTCTAGTATAAAGGTTTCACCTCATTGCTCTTCAAAAATAAAAAAGTCAATGACCTGCTTGATATTCTCAGCCATAAACCTAGAAACCTACTGGCATGTGTACCCATTTTTCTCTCTTTCCCCTCCTCCCATCAGAGCTCAGGTCTTCCTGTGTGCTCAGGTTCCCACCCTTCTCTCTCATCTTCTCCAGAACTACTTTAGTCAATTTCTCCCCCTTCTGCATCAGCCATTTTCCCTTCTGTACTGCATCAGTTCTGTCTTTATACAAACATGACACAGTATCATAAATCTTTTTAAAAAACAAAAACAAAAAACAAACAAAAAAAAAAAAAACACCTCTCAATCCCCAAATTTTATTCCCTCCTTCATAGCCAATTTCCTCAAAAAAGGCATTACTGGTGCTGCCTCCACCTTCTCAGCTCTCATTCCCTCTTCAACCCACTTCATTATGGCTTCTGCCCCCACTATTCTGGTGAGCACTTGTCTATCCCTAACCTCTCAGAAGCATTAACCAGAGTTGACTTCATCCCTCCTCTGACTACAGGACTCCACACTCTGAGATTTCCTTCTACTTCTCCGGTCACTCCTTGTCAGTCTGCTTTGCAAGCTCTTTCTCTCCCATACTAAATCCACAAATGTTGGTCATTTCTCAATGCTCAGTCTTGACCCAACTTCCTTTCTCCCCTTAGTGGATCTTATGCATTCCGATTGAAAATACTATTCATATATTTTTCTCCCAGAAACTTAGATCTCCAGCATGAATCTTTACTTTGAACTCAGACTCACATATCCAGCTACCTATCTAACATCTTTACTCAGATATTTCACACACATGTCAATATTACTATATACAAAGATAAACATTTTTTGCCCTCTCAACCTGTCCTTTATTCTTCTCAATCCCAGTACACAGCACCACTATGCAACCTGAAGATCATTCTTGATTCTTCTTTCCCTACCTCCCTTCATCCAAGTATTCAGAAATTTCTGTATTTTTTATCCCCAGCATATATCTTCAGAGCATTTCCTCCATTTTTATACAATTACCCTATTCCTGGCCATGATTATTTCTTACTAAGTCTCTGCAATCAGTGAAGATAGATTAGGTGACGCCACAGCATCAAACAATCATGAAATCTGAATGACCAAGAAAGAAAAAGAACTAGAGATATTTGGCATTTGGCATTAATGACTACCACAGTCTGCCCCTCTAGTCATCAAATATTCTATTTTCCATCTTTCCCACAGGCCCAGTACCTACCCCCTACTCCATAGAAGCAACCCAGTATTGTATCTGGCCATGGTATCAAGTTCAAAGACCAGGATCTCTTGGTGATATGGGATAAGTTCTCATCTGAGTGTGGCTTCTCTTAATATGAAAACTATGAAGTGGAAAAAAAAGAAAAGAAAAGAAAAACACCTTCCCCACATATACTGCCCTTCAGAAAGCAAAAGTTGGGGGAGGAAGACACAAACTAGTCAACATTCCTTAGTAATTATGAAATTCCACTGGGGGTTCAGACTGTTCTTTGATTAGTCTCAGATTCTCTTGGAGAGGGATTTAGCAGCTTATTGTTCCCCATAACCTTGCCTCTGCCCTTGGGAAAGGTCATTCAACTTGGCCACATCTAAAATGGTCATTGGAGAAAATGCTCCCCAACCCCCACTTCTCACCCCCCACGCCCTACCCCTTTGGGCACTGAGGCTACTTTCTCCCTTTATATATTTGGGGACCCAACGTTACTTTATGTCTCAAACAGTCATAAACATGTTTAGTTCAGATTGTGGTTTCTTTGGCATACAACTCTCTCTCTCAAAAAGTTCACTTCTTATTCATTTTATTCCAGTTAGCTCTATGTGCCATTTACCACACCCACAATTCTTTCAAAGCATACCTCATCTCCTTTTCCCTTCTCCCTTCTTTTTTTCACTAAAATTTTAGCTCCATGAGGTCAGCAATTATGATTTTATTGTTTACTCTTGTATAGATAATACCAAGCTCAGTGAAAGGAGTATAGTAGGTACTCGGGAAATAGATGTTAAATGAATGAATAGATGAGCTTTACCTGAGCTTTGAATTATGATTCTGCCTTCAGCTCCACCTTCTGCTTCCCTTAACTGTTTCATTCTTCTTTCTTCTCATCTTTTCCTTGAAAAAATGATACCATTGGCTATCCCAAGTCTAAGTAACTTCTAGTCCTAATCTTCTGATTTCTTCCTATAAGTTCTCACGTTCCTCACTCAAGCACACTCTGGACCCTGACAAGGTACATAATTCTAACTAATATTCTTCAGCTGTTTTCCTAAAACAGTATTGGCCTGCTCTAACTCCAGAGCAGTGGTTTTCAATCTTGGCTGTGCATTAGAATCAGCTGGAGAGCTTTTGCAATTCAACACACTAGTCACACAGCAAACCAATTAAATTAGAGTCTCTGTGGGTGGGACCTAGCCATCAGTACTTTTCGGAACTGCCCAGGTAATCCCAATATGCAGTCAAAGTTGAGAACCACTATTCCAGAGTAAGCTTTCTCTCCATCTCTTTCTTTTCTCCATGATTCTGAACCCTAATACTGATTGCTCAACCTGTGGATCTACCATCATTCCAAACAGCAAATCAACAAGTATTGAATTCCCTAAGTACTCACATCTGTGACTAATTTTACTTCCTCCTCATTCATTCTCCCCCTCCCAGCTGCATCTCTTTCTATTCACAGCACTAAATTCTTGGTTTTAACAATTGCACTTTAAATTACTTTTCAGATTTGATTCCATGTCTTCTCTTCTCCTTAATTCCAAACTTTACTTAAGATTTCAAATAAATCTTCTATATTTTCTCATCCAGCATATGTGCTCATTCTCCCTTGCTTTCACTCATTCTCACCCACTTATCTTTATTTCTGTCTTAATTATAAAAGGGACATATCTAGACTTTTAGTAACTCAGCTCATTTCTATTATGTGCCCTGTCCTCAAATCTTTCCGGACTTTTGCTTCCTTTATTACAGTTACTGTTCAAAATGTTCTCCTGCAGATAGATTCCTAATGATACTCTACAAGAACACATTGTTATTTATTGTCTCAATGTCTGGAAAATTTCCATAAAAATGCATACCACTATTTCATATGCTTTGGTATGGGCCTAATGATTAATAAATAGAGGGTACTTTAAAAGAGAATGAAAAAATGGATATTTGAAGATCAATAATTTTAAAACATATGCAAATAAACACAAAAATATATGGTGAAGAATTGGAAACATCTTTTGACTTTTTATCAACCTTCCTTAACACATCAACTGGTCTTGAATCTGTGTCTGTAGCATGTCAAACTCTTGGAGGCCTGAATCTAGGGCCAGAGGTAGTGTCTCGGGTCAGCTGACATTTAAACTTCCTCTGTAGATTCCACCATATTGTTAATGGGACAGAGCCATTGGAAACCTGCCTGGGGAAATAAGTTTCTGGTCCAGAGTACAGTTTGGGCAGGTCACAGGTTCATTCGTAGAAGAGTTCAATCCAGACCCAGCTGGAAGCAAGAGGCTAGCAGTAGAAACCATCATGATCAGACAGAAAAAGGATATTCACTCATCTGTTCCACAAATGCTTGTTGATTTCCTACACTGCCCCAGGCACAGTGTAAAGCACTTACATTGAGAAAAATCAAGGACAAGTGAAGGAGGTAAATATACCAAAATAATGTTACTACAATTCAAAAATTGAGATGTACATTTGGGTAGAAATATGACATTAAAAAAAGAGTGTTTGCATAGTCCCCTAAAATTTGCTGGGAACCAGGAGATAGAAGTTACAGAATTAAACTAAATATGTGGAAAAACACTGCAACTATTCATTGACCAAAAAAAAATGTGGTGGGCTCTTTTGAAAAGTAATGAGTTTTCTTCCCATTGAAAGGAAACTGATCACATCTGACAGAGATGCTGATAATTTCTTCACTAGGAGGTGATGACAAAGCTCCATATTGAGCACTTACTCCCTTCTCCACAATCTTAGAGTTCAGAATGGAGAGTTAAAAATAGGATCAGGTAGGTAGACCAAGATATTATATGCACATATATTATAACCCTATAGAAAAGAGAGAAAGACAGGAAAAACTCTACTTAATACACAGACTTGAAAATTTTAAAAAGAAAATCACCATTAGTGAAATCAATGAAGTCAAATGGAACAATTTCACTCACAAAATCTTTCCAAATGTACTATCCTAAAATAACTTGAAGACTCTCATGAGAAGACTAGTGGCTGCCACATTAACTCACACAAACTCTTTGGACACTTTCAATCATTCTGTGATAAACCATATCATATAGCAACCCAATTAGCTCCACAGACTCCTTTCATCTAAGTGCCTTCACAGAGTTATTCTAATCATTTTTTTTCTAAATGTCCTCCTCGGGTTATTTTCCATTGTACTTTTTTTTACTCCGGGAACCACATTTTATAGTCCTTGCAAAAGCTCCTCATCATTTTGCAGACTGTATTTCTAATAATGTCTTTGATTATGTTTTAAACTCCTTAATCCACTCTATATGGTACAGCGTTGGTCGTGTCAGCAAAGTGCCATCAGAAAGCACAAATCCCCATATGAACACCAATGAAGAGGGGGTTAATGATTTTTCAGCTCCCTTTCTTGCTGGTGAATATGCCACAGATGAATATTTTCAAAATGAATATGAACAGTTTTAGATGAGTGCTCCTTAAATGTCACTGCGTATTAGTCATGCAAAGATCATTAAGGGGTATGAGAGGTAGACTTGCACATTTCATCCAGACATAGATTCTTGCTGAAGACTGTTAACTGTCAGAGTTGCCAGGTTAGAATCTGCTGGTAATGATTATTAATGTAACTGAAGCATTAAATGGTTCTTTTTTTACTTCATTTTATTCTATCTACAGCAGTATTTCCAAAATATTCAGGAAAAAAACATTTTTCTAAATGAGTCCTTGGAGGTAGCAAAAAATACAAGGTAAATACAGTGCTACAAATTTCAATATAAATGGATGCAATGGAAATTACCTTCTATTAAAATTTCACAATAAATTAATATACCTATTTATAGACAGAAAACCTATTCCTGCTGATGAACCATCTTAGTTCTTCAGAGAAACATGAACCATTGAATGTCTCTAATGTTTAAATGCCAGTAGATAAGTATAGGTTTTCTTCCTTTTTGATACTTATGTCAGATATCAATCCCTGGTTTATAAGTATATAAGTATAATTCACCTTGAGATGATATCTGGTTCCTCCCCAAATGTTGATACAACAAATGAGAAACACTTTTCAATCTCCCTACAAAATACACTGAGTGGCCAAGCATTTAGAATTTGTCAGAATATCAGATTGCTTGAGAGTCTTGAGATTGAGCACCAAAGAACAGTTACTTTGACATTAGCTGATTGCCCGAACAGCCCATCTCTGCAACTGGCATAGTCTCTCTGCAGGAAGAGAGAGTAGGTCTGGACTAGTGGTCTGAGTAAAGCTTTTCTAAGAAAAAAATACCTTTCTCAGTACGAGGATGCATATATCCATTTCCTTTGACCCTGAGCAAATCGTTTAACTTCAGTTTCTCCATCCATAAAGTGAGAGGTTTGTCACGGGGATGACAAGACTGCTTGAGGCTTTTAATAAGGTTCTTTGAAGAAAGCCAATACAATTTACTATAAATTATAATACAATAATTTGAATTTAAAGAATTTTTTTCTCCTAAGTAATTTTAGCTACTGAGTGCTCCTTGTCAATGTAGTGAATTATTTTGTAACTAGGTAAAGCTAGCCAGCAAAGTGTGAAAAGTTGCTACAAGCATCTTAACTCTGCATAAAAATACAAGCTATCTCTATAAAGTAGCAAAGTCTTTTATCTGGTTGAAATATGAGTAATGTAGCAAATAAAAGGAATTTTAAGACTTATTGTTAAACAATGAGTTCTTAGATTGGGTAGAAATCCCCATGCAAGAAAAGGAATTCAATGGTGTCTATTGTTACTACTGTTATGTTTTCAGAACCCAAAGCTTTATATTAAAAGCTATAATTAAATTTCTAAAAATTAAATCATATCATAAAAAATCTTCCTTTTCTCTCTGTAGATTAAGAATGATTTTTATATCCTGACAAAAATACAATTTCACTGAGAAAAATCTTTCCTGTCTACCCAACTCTATTCAGTCTCCTGTGTATAATCAAGTAAAAAGACTACCAAGGCAACTCAAATGTGTAAATAAACCAGCCCTACATAGCAAAACCTCATTAAATGAGCTTAAGGTAGAAGTATCAGGGCACAAATGCATCATAAACATAGTCAGGCCAAATAGGAGGAGGGTAAAACCTAAAAAAACTTCCCTAACACTTCAGACACATTTTCACTAAATATTAGTAATATGCTTCAATCCCATTCACATTATTTTAAGTCCTGCAGTAGGAGTATAACTCTCTTAATTAGGATATTAAGGCCCAAGGAAATTAAATGACAGGTCCAATAATCCCTAACAAATCAGTTACAAAGTGTTGATTAGAAATGCACACACAGACATACACATACGATTGGAGCTAGCCCCATTCTTGGCACCATGGGTGTGCAAATGGGACTATAAGCATAGCCTCCCAGCATCCTTTGCCTCGATCAATCCACCTTCCTCACTCCTAGTCTCATCAGGATGAAGCCTAAATGTCTTAGCATCACCCATACAGCCCTTCAGGCTTTACCTCTCTGTCTGTCTCTTTAGGCTCATATTTTGCTACTCTGCCATGTATACTTCACATTCTACCCCATCTTTCCCTGACATGTTATACATATACAAATGCTGACAACACCCAGACTTTCCTGTCTTCACTTTCTCATTCTTTACTACTCAGAACTTTTATTAATCCTTCAAACCTTTCCTCAGAGGATTCCTCCTCCAGGAAGCCTTCTCTAGCACTCCAAATCCCCAGTCTGAACTCCTGTAGTACCCTATTTACTACTCTCATAATGCTTTGCATAGTCTGCTGCTTCTCTATTTTGTCTAGACTGTGTGCTGCTGGAGAGCAAGGACCATGTCTGCTTTATTCGTGTAGCCTTGGAGCCTAATACAGTGACTGAGACATAGTGAGTCTTGAGAGTCAGGCTCTAGTAGTGGTTTTGAACTGGTTAAATAGCTAAGACATGCATATATGATGCAATTAAATACAACAAAAAGCAATGCCAAATTGTGGAATTTGGTGCTAATTGACATAGGAAGACTTTTAAGAGAAACAAGAATTTGAACTATCCCGATGTGAGAGAAGAAATGGAGGTGGACATGGCAACATGACTACGAGAAAGCCAAAATAAAGGGGGTTGGGTCCTACCTAATTGCAGGAAAAATGAAAAGAAAGAAGCAAATACGGGCAGTATAATAATACAATAGAAGACCTAATGTCACTCTTACATACTACCGTTGGGAATGTAAAGAAATTGCCTTTCTAGTAGGCAATTGTTCAGTACCAAAACCTTAACAGTAAATCCATCACCACCAACAGCTCACCCAGACTCTATGCCTTTCCCTCACTATTAATACAACTCCACTTCTGGGAACTTTCTAAATAAATAAATAATTAAGAAAGCATGAAAATATATATGTGCAGAGTTGTTAATTATAGTATTCTAAAAAGTAGCCAAAGAAAAGGAAACTAAATATCCATTAATAGGAGACTCCTTAAATAAGGTTTTGTGTTGCCATGTAATGAAATACCCATCAGCAATCCAATTGACACTTGAATGTTCATTTTCTGTTATAATCATGATATAATAATAGTATTAAATGAAAATATTAAAATGTTAAACATACTAACCAAAAAAACCCAGGTTTATAAAAAAAAATTTACAGCACAATTTTATTTTTAAATATATTGGCTGAAAAAAATCTGATAATATTAGAATGTGTTGATAGTGGAGGGATTGTGGGAACTTTTTTTGTTTTGCTGATTTGAATTTTATACATCAATATTTCCTGAAATGATAATCTATGGGTTTTTGTAATAATAAAAATAATTAATTCACTTTAATTGAGAGAAAATGTCTTATTGGCTCTTGGAAATGAAGGAGAAAGGATAGATTAGGACAGGAGGATTATTTGAGGAGAAATTCTGAGGTTATTTTAGAATTACTTCTGATGGAATGGTTATCAGAATCCAGTGAGATCAAATGTGAAAGGACTTTAAGAATCCTAATGCCATTTGTCTGTCTTCTTTTGGAAAAAAACCCTGTTCATGTCTTTTGCCCACTTTTTAATGGGGTCTTTTTTTTTTCTTGCTGATTTGTTTGAGTTCCTTATAGATTATAGATATTAGTATTTTGTTGGATGTATAGTTTGTGAATACTTTTACCCATTCTCTGGGTTGTCTATTTATTCTGTTGATTATTTTCTTTGCTGTGTACAAGTCTTTTAATTTAGTTAAGTCCCATTTATTTATTTTTGTTGTTGCTGTATTTGCCTTTGAAGTCTTAGTCTTAAATTATTTGCCTAGGCCAGTGTCTAGTAGAGTTTTCCCTATGTTTTCTTCTAGAATTTTTATGGTTTCATGCTTAGATTTAAGTCTTTAATCCATCTTGAGTTCATTTTTATATATGGCAAGAGATAGGGATCCTGTTTCATTCTTCTGCATGTGGCAATCCAATTTTCCCAGCACCATTAAATAGGGCATCTTTCCCCAGTGTACGTTTTTGTCTACTTTGTCAAAAATCAATTGGTCATAGCTATATTGTTTTATTTCTGAGTTCTGTATTCTGTTCCATTGGTTGATCTCTCACTTTTATACCCGTACCATGCTGTTTTGGTTATGATACCCTTGTAGTATAATTTGAAGTCAGGTAATGTATGCTTCCTGATTTTTTCTTTTTGCTAAAGATTGTCTTGGCTCTTCAGGCTCATTTTTGGTTCCATATGAAGTTTAGGATTATTTTTCTTAGGTCTGTGAAATATGAAGTTGGTATCTCGATGGGAACTTCATTGAATCTGTAAATCTGTTATACACTGTTGGTGGGGCTGAAAATTAGTACAACCTCTATGGAAAACAGTATGGAGATTCCTCAAAGAAATAAAAATAGACCTACTATTAGATCCAGCAAGCCCATTACTGGGTATCTACCCAAAGGAAAAAAAGACATTTTATTAAAAAGACACCTATATTCATATGATTGTTGCAGCACAATTCACAATTGCAAAGATATAGAATCAAGCTAGGTGCCCATCAATTGAGGAGTTGATGATGAAAATGTGGTGCCTGTGTCTATATATATATATATATATATATATATATATA
>JAQIFY010003563.1:0-12448 GCA_028533085.1 Varecia variegata | reverse complement strand
GGTGAAAAAATAGAGTACATGGTTGATTCCCTTCTTTCCCGGATTTCACATTTATATGTTGGGAAATAATAAATACGAAACCAAATCATGTTGCGTAATTTGTGTCATTTCTTCCTGAAGTATACTTAGTGTACTTTCCTTTTTTTGGGGGGGGGGTGTGGCAAATTCATTGCTCTCATGTGTTTCTTTTCCCAAAATGAAAATATCTTTTTAAAAACTTTTTCCTGATTATTGATATGTGCCTTTGGGATAACTAAGGAAGGGAGTAAGACTTACCAGAAATCTGAAAACTCTGGGACATTAAAATTTCTCAAATTTTCTTCCAAATGTCTCACTAAGCATACACATACAAAAAAATACAAGACTTTAGGTACATTTTACATACTATGTATAGTATTATACCTGTAGTTTTATAACCTAGTTTTTTAAACTTAATAGCCTCATTCAATGTTGATAAATATACATCTACATCATCATTTTAAAAGACTGCATAGTATTCTATTTTATAGGCATACCACAATTTATTTAGACTATTCTCTGTTGATGGACATTACATTGTGTCTGTTTTTTCATATTTTAAAGAACAATAGGACAGGTATCCTTATACAAATGTTTTTATGGATTTGACATGTTGTTTCCTTGAGATTATAATCTTAGAAATGAAAATCGTTACATAAATAACTGTAAAGACTTTAAGAAAGTTGCTACCTTGTTTTTCAGAGATGTACTAGTACAAATTTCTACTCATCCTATCTGTAGATGAGTCTTCAATTCTTTACAATGTCACCAACAGTGGGTAGGATAAATCTTTTACATCTTTGTCAATCTGAAAGATACAAAGAAATGGGTTGTTGTGATTTTTGTTTTAATATCTTTGATTCATAATAAGGCCGAACATTTTCCCATTATTGGGAATTTCTTTCTTCTGGAATTATCTATTCCTATCCTTTGCCCATTTTTTGTTAGGCTTTTTTCTTATTGCTTGCAAAGGCTTTCTGTAAATTCTCAATATATGTGATTCTTATACAAGCATCTGGACAGGAGCATGTCAGAAAAATATTTGAGAAGAATACAACATAAAAGTGAAAGAAGAGTTTAATACTGTCTCACCCTAAGCAGCCATTTAACCTCTCTGTTCCTCAGTTTCCTCCTATGTAAAATTAGAAAAGAGTAGTCTTTCATTTCCCAGATTTATTCAGTTGTAACACAGCCAGTAGTTATTATATTAACGTAAAGCATTTCACCCAGGTTACTTCCAGTGAACACTTTGGTGTCTTCTATTGTTTTAATCCCCATCTGTTTATCTGGTGAGTGAGAGAGGGACTCCTGCCCTGGGGTTGTGGGAATGACTGAACAGGACACCCTACACTGGACCAGTGAGCTTGACAGTTTATTAGTCACACATACCCACAGCTCAGGGGAGGAGGATGCTGGAGGCCACACAGGGCCACATGGGAGTTGCACTTGGGAACAGAGTGAAGGATCAGGGGCTGTGGGGTCAAGCTTTGTAGTATTGAGAGGATGGGGTGATCCCTGTTCCTATGGGAAGATGGGGTTGGCTTGCTTGAATGATTCTGTGGGCTGGCAGGAAACTGAAACCCACTACTCAGGAATAACAGGATCCATGTCCGATGCCCATGCTAAGAAGCACTGTTTGGCTAGGGGACCTTATCCATAGGAGCAGAGTGGGGAGGGGAACTTGCAGTTAGGCTGTTGGGGGCCCTCCTTGTTTCCACAGTTGTCAAGGCAGCACACATATGGGGGCCTTAATTTTAAGCTTCATATCACAACTTATCTCTGAGAGGTGAGTCCCCAAATTCAGTGGCCACTTCTCAGTCCCCATTGCCCTTGACTGAGTTCATATTGTTCACTCCTCAAAACTCTTCCTGCTTTGGCCTCCTTGCCACTGCCCTGTCCAGGGAGGCATAAATCAGATGATCCCTGAGTGCAACAAACATGGTTTCGATGCCACCTCTGTGATCTGCTAGTTGCAGGGCTTTAGCCAAGAGTTGAATTACCTCTTAGCCTCAGTTGTTATGAAATAGAGATAGTACATATCTCATAAAATAACATACAAAAAGTTCCTGGCATAGCATCTGGCTCCTCCTGGCCACTTGGATCTTAATTCTTTAGTATCTTCCGCTTGTTGGTCTTCATACGCCTGCCATCTAAATGAGTGTTCACTGAGGTTTGTTGCTTACCTTCCACTCCTCTTTTCCTGTTCCTTAGCTCTTGAAGCTGTATCTACATTTTCTATGGCTTCAAGTTTCACCTTTATGCAAATGACTCCTCAGTTGCATTTCTTGCACTGATCACTTTCTTGCTCTCTGGTCCTATATTTCCAACTGTCTCCTAGAGATTTTCCCTGCAGCGTCTTATTCAGCATGTTTAAAATTTTTCTCCTCTTTTGTCTGGCTTCCTCATTAGTGTTAGTGGTGTCAACAGTCTCTCTGTCGTCTTGGTTAATATTCTTAAGTCACTGTGTCTTTCTCTTTCAGACCTAGAATAACTCAGTTGTCAGGGGTTGTTGGTGTCTTCTCTCATAAAATAGCTTGAATCCATCTTTTCCATTCTGTTCTCAGACATCAGTGCCTTTACAGAGTTGCACTAGGCTCCCTGTTGGCAATGTGGGGGCTCACTCAGAATTCCAGAGTTGGTACGAAGATTATTTTAAGCTGAAGACATTTGGGATTCAATACATGCAGAATGAAGCCTTCTCAGAGCTTCTCTTATTTGACTAATGGCAGAAACTTCTGGGAAATGAGGCTTTCATAAATTCCTTCTTCAGGGTGGTTTTTACTCCTAGGAAAGAGACTAAGAGTAAACCTATCATAAATCTGCACTCTGGGGGAGTTTTATGGCCTTGAAGAAGACAGAAAGACCACTTGCACCTGGATGAACAAACATTATCACAAACTTTCTTATCTCCCATTGTCTTTCCTAGAGACACCTACTTGTTCTTCCCATAGTGGCCTTTTCTCCCTACTCCCTTTCTCCTACTAAATTAGGTATGCAGTTGGCTCTCCATATCTGTGGGTTCAACCAACAGCAAATCAAAAGCATTTGAAAAAAAGAAAATTGCACCTGTACTGAACATGTACAGACTTTTTTCTCTTGTCATTATTTCCTAAACAATGCAGTGTAGTAACTATTTACAAAGACTTTACATTGTATTAGGTATTATTAAGTAATCTAAAGATGATTTAAAGTATACAGGAGGATGTGCACAAGTTATGTGTGAATACTACACCATTTTATATAAGGGACTGAGCATCCCTGGATTTTGGTATGTTCAGGGCGTCCTGGAACCAATCCTCCATGGATAAGCCTCAAACTTTAACCATTTCCTGAGACACTTCTTTTGTAAGCTCCCACATGAATATGAATAAACATTTCTCCTGTTAATGTCTCTTGTCAGTTCAATTCACAGGCCTGCAATCACCTAACATAAGAGGGTGCAAAGTTTTTCCTCCCCAGTAGTTACCTTGCCTGCAAGCCTCCTTCCTATGCCCCAGTCCAGCCTATGTCCACTGCCTAGTAAGTCTTTCAAAGGCTCATCTCTATGTTTTCTCTATTCCAAGGCCTCTAATCTCTCCTTGGTATCCATGTTTCTCAGCCTGGCACTCAGGGTCCCCAACAATCTAGTCACAGCTCACTTCCTACCATCAGTGTTCCCATTTCTATCTTCAACCAACTTGACTTTCTGTTTTAATCCCCAGGACATGCATTGGCCTGAATTGCCTTTGCTTTGTATTTTTATTCTACCTGAGATAGCCACCTTCCCATTCCTAGTGTTTTAAAATCTTTGATTCATAATTCAAATCCTGACTTTGCTGGTTACTAGTTATGTGACCTTGAAAAATCACTTAACCTCTCTGAACCCTGGGTTCTCATTCATTAATGGGGATAATATTATCATGTCACAGAGTTGTTTATGAAAATAAACACAGTAGTTGTGCCGTAAACACTCATTGCTTTGTTTCTGCCATTGGTCCTATCATCCCAGCCAAAAGTAATCTTGGCCTTCACTTATTTTATATTATTGCCTTGTGCTGTGTTATATTTCAAAATGTTCTATCTTCACTAACTACAATGAAAGTTCCTTGAAGTTGGGCACCAAATATTGTCTATCTGTATTCATTCAGCAAAGATGTGTTGGGCATTTTATGTCTTGTGCTGTGCTAGGAGCTGGGCATACCAAACTGATAGACTTAGCCCCTGCCATCAAAAAGCTTGCACATTATATCATACTATCTAATTACCACCTAGGGTACAGCTGAGATAAGATCAGTGAGAGCCCAGGGTAGGGACACCTGACTCAGCTGAGAATTCGGGATGGCATTTTGAGGAAGTGTTGTCTAAATGGATCTGAAGAGCCACAGGAATTAGACAGTTGCAGATAGGAGGGGCAGTGCCCCAGGATGGGTGAGGAGGGGCAGTCAGTACAGACAGCGACATGTTCACATGCACGTAGGAGAAGCAGAGCATGGTCTTTTGTGAATTGCCAGAACAAAAGGACTGTGATCTTAGTTTTAAAGGAGAATTAGCAGGAGATAAAGCTAGAGACATAAGCCAAGGCTGGATCATGAAGGGTTTTTAATTCTTTCTGTTAATAGTGCATTGCACAATGCCTGCCCCTGGTAGCTTTGGTAAATGTGTTTCTAGGCTATAAATAATGGAGGCACATGGTTTCGTCTTGGAGAGTTACAGTCAAGGAAACTCAGTTTGGCGAGAGAACAGAGTTTCAAAATAGCTGAACCCTTTTACTTGAATTTCCTAGGAACTATGAAGGAGGGCCATATATCTAATCCAGATCACATTTATTAATAAACAAACATACAAACAATCTTTCAGCTCCTACCCACTTCCCTACCTTTACCCTGATGTCTCTTTCTTACACCCCAAATGTAAAACTGAAACAGAAAATGTTTTCCCTCCTCCACCTGTGACATCTTTCATCCCTCCTCTTCCTTCTCTCACATTCCTTGGTACTTTGTCCGTCCCTCCTCTCTGACTCCCTCTCGTTTCCTCCATTTTCACAAAAGTCCAGAGTGACTGCTTGGCAGAAACTGAGCTCCTCTCAGGTGACCACAGGTTAATAATGATCCGTCCAGACACATGTAAGGGATGAATGAACCATTGTGTGGAGACCCGGAGGCCACAGCTGTCAGTCCCGAAGCCCTGTCCCTGGTAATTGGGTCTACCTCACAAACTCACCCTTTCATGTTCAAAATAAATCTGTTCATTCAGAGTTCTGTTTCCTACCCCACCCCCCTTCCATTATTTTCCCTAAGCCTTGAATCATAAACTTCTGGAAAGCAATGTGAATAATTTATATCCTTTTATTACTCATTGCTTAACTCCCTTTGGGAGAAATGAAGAGAAACATTTGTCTTTTGCTGCTTACTCTCCCGTGGACTGAGACCATGTCGGCTTCAGGCAATAACAAAGATTTATGACCACAGGAGCTGTCATTGTGGAACTCTTGATTGACCCATAGTTTTGATTATCCAAAACATTTTTTAAAAAATCAGGAGCAGTGCTAATGACACCAGAGTAGAAATTCAACATTTCACCAACTTGAACTGAAAACCTGCTTGTTATCAACTGTCTTGTCAATACTGAATGGTGAGCATTTTCCTTCCCGCCTATTTAATGGGTTTCCTGTGGAGTCTTACTTAGAATTCGTAAATTCAAACATAGAGCTATGATTACTCGGAGTGCATGGTGGTACCTTGCTGCTGGGGTGAGGGAGTATAGACATGTTCAGGTGCTTTTTAGTTTGGTCTTTCTAAATGCTTTTACTCAGCTTCACAGACTCAGGAATTACAGTTAGTACCAGCCTTGGGCCATTGGGGATGACTCTGCTACACGGGGTTGGTCCTATAGCAAATATTGTTAGCATATGTCAGCTTCACTCCATCACTTCTAACACCGCACCATCCAAGTCCAAATTATCATCCACTCTAATGTCTGTTATCTACAACTACGGTCCCCAACCCCCAGGCCATGGCCTGTTATCGGTCTGTGGCCTGTGAGGAAATGGGCCACCTATCACCTCCTGAGTTCCGCATCACACCACCCCTCATGACACATGCCCATCCTCAGTCCACAGACAAATCGTCCTCCAGGAAACTGGCCCCTGGTGCCAAAAAGATTGGGGACTGCTGACCGAGAAGGTCTAGACTACCTGGTCTACCTAGAATCTACCCCAGGTGCCTACTTCTCCTGCCAACCCAAATCTATTTTTTTCAAAGCATAAATCTGACCATAGAAACTACTACCACTATGCCCTGCTTAAAAACCTCTAAATGGCATTGTGTTGCTCAAAATCTTTGAAATGGCCCATAAGGCTTTGCATGGTCCCTACCAAAACTCTCGCTCTTCATTCACTCTGTCCCTTGCATTCTCCACTTCAATCACACCGGCCTTGAATCAGCCCCTGTATTCACTGCTCAGTCTCACCACAGGGCCTTTGCACATCTGATTCCCTCAGCCTATGATGCATTTTTCCTGGCCTTAAATCTCAATTCAAGTGCTACTTCTTCTGAGACAAATTCTCTGCCCCACAGCTAGACTCATTGTTATAGATCCTCCTGGGACCACGATACCTCTCTTTATACACCTTTCAGAGGGTCAGTTTTATATTTGTGAGATCCTTTGGTTAATAGCTTCTTTCCTTCTGGACTCTTTGAGAACGGGGCCTACCTTTGTTTCGACTCACCTTGACATCCCTAGCACCTAGGACAGTGCCTGGTGCTTAGGATGTACTTAATAAATATACTCAGTGATTGGATGAATAAATAAAATTCCATATAAGTTTAATCAGAAAATAGGTCTCATCTTGTTTTTGAGGGATGTATCTAGTTGACGAGAATTCCCGACAAATCTCTATTGAAACAGCCAGCAGAGAAAATGTTTTCCGATGAGGAAGGCTAGAAGCAGCCTATAGTAGCCAGCTGCACCCCTCTCATTCTGTATTGGGTCAGACAGATCTTTATTAACATCTGTTTAAAATGGGGGACGCTGCCAAGGGTAATGGTTTCGGGGCGCTGTAGGAACAATCTCTCTGGGACTGCTAAAGGTAGTTCCACTCTGATATTGGGTTCACAACTATGGAGTGTAAATTGTTCTCTCCTGTCTCCCTGTTTCTGAGGGACTCATCAGAGATCCCCTATCAGAATGAAGTTGTGGATACTTAATAGTGAGTCGGGTACAAATGAGCTTTTGTTGTTACACTGATCCATCCCAGCGTCTTCTCTTCCTTGTCTCCACGCTATCTGCCTAAGAAACATGAAATATTTCGTTTGGGAGTAGAGATGGGATTCTTGGGCACACAGCATTTTTTTCTGAAAATTACTTCTAATTTGCAAAGGAGAGAAGTAAACAGTTGGAACAGGGACTATGCATGTGTTTGGTTAGTAGCCTGCTGTGTGGAAGGCAAGAGAGGGGAACTGCAGTAGGCATTGAAATAGTAGCTTTCCTGGTCTCAGGTCAGAACATCTGTCTGTGGCTCTGGGCAGTTTGGGTTAAAGCCAAAACAAATAGCTCCTCTTCCTTGGGTTCTGACCTACGGGGCAAAAAAAGGGAACTAAGCCAGTCCAACTGCCACTGCTGGGGAAGTCATTGTTTTCTCCAAGCTTCTGGGAGCCTCAAATAATTAACTGTGCAAAGAGCAAGTTGGAATCGGAATGCTCCTCCAGGGTTTTCTGTGCCCAGCCAGACAAAGTGAGCTGAGCTGAGAGACAAATAAACCCTGTGAAAGAGAACTGGTGCCTCCTCCTTGCTCCTCCCTTGCTTCAGTTCTGTTCCTCCTGTCCTGTGTCCTCAGCTTCCTTCTCTCTTACAATCCACCCCGCCCCCATTCTCATCATGTATAGCCAGAGGGAATTTTCTCTTAATTGAGGAAGCTAGCAGGCCACTCCCCAGCAGAAGGTGTGCTAAGGTGGCACTTTGGGACTTAGAGGCTTGGCATGTGGAAAGAGAATTCCTCCCAGAATTTCCGGTATTTTCAAAGAGAAGCCAGAAATCTGGACTTTTGTGTGAAGTCACCCCGTTTCAAAATGTTTGCTATATTTTTTGTGTTGTTTATAAGCAAGGTGCAGGCCAAATAAAATACACTTTTTCATCTCTCTGAGCTAGACCATAAGCTTCATGAAGGTACAGATCGTGTCTATCCTGTTTGCACCTACGTCCCCAGGACCTAGCACAGCGCTTGCTACATACTAAGAGGTAGGTATTTCTTGACCGACATCCCTAGGAGACTTGTACTGATATTCCCTGCATATTAACAACAATAACTAAGTATAACAATATGATCAACTACTTTTTATTGAGCACATGTTAAGTGCTTTATATATAATTTGATCCGCACTATGACCTGAGAAGCTGAGTAAGTATTTTTCATTATTCCTATTTTGCAAACAAAGAAAGAAGCTCAGAGCCTAAAAATGCAACCCCAGCCTGTTGCACAGCTAATGGGTGGATTCTGATTTAGGCAGCATTGCCTCCAAAGCCAGCATCTGTAATCCTGATGCTGCAGTGCCTCCAGCTCTGCTCTGCTGACTCCAGCCAGAGGGGGCAAGAATGAACCCTCCTAGGGTTAGCTCTTCCAAAAAGGAGACAACAAGCCTGGTGCATTGTCTGTCTCCCAAGCTGAGCCTTCAGGGGAGGCATCTGAAAGGATGGATATGGTAAGCGTTCTTCTTTTACTTCTACATAGCATTTAAAATTGTTCCTATTTTTCCATCACCATCTCTTTATGAAGAATTATTCTTCAGGGGACTTTGATAAGTTGTGATTGTCATGGTATTCTATTATTTGATATCCTTAAGTGATACAAAACAGTCCATATTCAGGCATTTTGCTGAGACTCAGGGGCACGCTGAGTTGAGAGGTTCACAGAGTCATTGTTTGGCTTCCTTAACTGAAAGCAAAAGTGATGACTCATCACCAGCTTTGGATACAATTAAACCTGCGGCCCCTAAAAGCAGAACACTGTGTTACAGCCTGCTGGTCATGAAACACATTTTTCCTTGTGGTGCAAATACTTTATTACAGTTACTGAAGTGTTAAAGCATTATGGTATGAGAGACACAAAAGCCTAGCTAATTTTACAAAGTGGGGTAGCTCTCTACAATAGCTACCATTTGATGGACTTATATTTGTTAATGGTTTCAGCCACTGGGGGACACTTTTAATCAGGAGAAATGGACAATAGGAATGAAGAATACAGACCTTCAGAAAAACCGAATTACATGCTCATGCCCTGCTTTTACATGGGCTACTTCTCAATGGCTCTTTTGATTTTTCACCAAGCTATTGTCCTGGTGTGAAGCCCATTTACTCTTTGGCTAAATTGTTCCCCGATAGACGAAGGTTTTGCAAGCTGGATCATTGGTTTTGAGAGGTGGAAAGTGGCTTCGTAAGAAAAGTCATAGTAATCATAATCAGTATCATAGCTCCACTGGGCAGTCTGTGCTCCCATCATTTAAAGATTCTGTACTCAGTCCCTCATTTGGTCCTTGTTAAGACTTTGTGAGATGGCCATCCTTTTCCCCCATTTTACAGATGAGAAAACAGGCTTAGAGTGCCTCAAGTCACACAGCCGATCAGTAGCAACGCCTGGCTATTGTTTCAAGTACTGCTTTGTGCATCAGAATATCCTGGGAAGCTTCTAAACATAAGTACATCTTCCTGGGTTAAAACTTCTGACCTGTGGTCTCAACTGGAGGGGAACCTGGGAATCTATTTTTCATATGTCCCCAGGTCACTCTGATGTACAGACAGACTAGGAAAACATTGCCATACATTACACTGCACATTATACCACATCCTTTGAAGTAAATCAAAGTACAGATTCAGTTTGGAGATTCCAATGGTTGGTTTTTCTAGTTCAACACAGCCATCTCCAATTCTGCCTTAGGGGCTACTGAAAGGGCTTTTCAAAGGAGGTAACATTTTGCTAGTCCTGATGAATGGATAAGAAAGGGAAAGGGAAAGTGTATTCCAAGCAAAGTGACCACAGGCAAAAGTCAGAGAGCTGCAGTTGGACTTGAAGTGCCCGGGGAACGTTACAAGTTCAATATGCCTGGACAGATGGTGACAGATGTAGCGTGCATGTTATCAGTTGAGTCCGAGTGGAGACTGTCTTGGGATGTCCCACTGGCAATCCAGCAGAACTGGCTTCAGCTGTGGAGCACAGACCACCTCTCTCATTGGTCAGTTTCTTTGACAGTCTGCGTCAGGGCACCCTTAACCGAGTGCCTCTGCCTGACCGCTTGCTGGAAGATGACGGGGAAAGTGCTGACAGCTCAGATAGGGTTCCTGTCTACAAACTCCTTAAACTCTATTGCAGTCGGGTCAGATCCACTGTCAGAAATGACAATAGACAAGAAATAACTTGGCACAACACAGTAGGTGCTAGAGCAGAGGTTTGAGGTGAAATTAGGAACTCTTTAGCTATTTTAAGCAGCTGGCTATAAACCAGAAGGTTCTGCCCCTGCTTCCATGCTCTTGCAAAAGCATGTGGATTCCTGAACAAGGAGGTTTGTTCACATTCTATTAAAAGGTAAGTGGCTTTGGTAGTTTAGATCCAGCAACTTGTCATTTCCTCCCAATTCCAGGCTACCAAAATGTATCTGTCCCTGGACTTTTTTCGGATTAATATTGATTAGATGCTCCAGTCTTAATTGAAGTGGGGAGTACATACAGTGAATGCTTCTATGATGGTAAATAAGATGGGTAGGCCTCACATCTGGGAACCATTTGCCTAAAAAAGGAGGCGGAGGAGGAGGTGGAGGAGAAAGAGGAGAAGAAGAATCACTTAGAATGTGACTCCCAGCAGTTGGTTGATGGATACGAAACTCATCAACATAATCCCAAATGGCTATTTTAAGCACTATTTCTATTCAGTCTCCAGGGTACCTGGGTTTGAACTGCCTTTAGTTCCATTTACAAAACGCTTGTCCTCATTTCCTTGCAAGGTATTTTGCTGGAGAAGGACTGGTTTAAAGAACAATTCCGAGGTGGAGGGGAATGGGGAGTTCCAGTTTGGGAAGATAAAAGAAATTCTGGAGATGGATGGTGGAAATGGGTATACAACAATGTCAATGTACCTAATGTTACTGAGCAGTACACTTCAAAACGGTTGAAATGGTAAATTTTATGTTATATATATTTTGCTACAACAAAAAAGCCCATCACTCCATGATAAAATAGAGAGGCAGCAATATCAATCACAATGATAATAGCTATTGTTTCACAATGTTTGCCTGGTAGAAGGCATTGTGATAAGTGCTATGTAAATTATTTAGCCCTCTTAGCAAATCTGTGGGGGGGGGTACAATGATTATCTCCTTTTCATAGAGAAGGACTTGAGGATTGGAGGGGTTAATGAATTGCCAAGGGTCACACAGCCAGCAAGTGGCAGAATCCAGATTTAAAACCAGGCAGTCTCATTCCAGAGCTCTCTATTTTGGCCTATGCTCTTAGGCTAACCCACCTCACAAGAGAGCCCTTTCAGTTTGAAACTCTCCCATCCAGCAATCAACAACTATAGCAAACAAGTAAAAGGAGTCAAAATCACCAAAAATCCACCTTATGAAATGACAGTAACTCTGATATATGCAGTAATCTTTTAACAGCAAAAAGGTATGCTCTGATTCTTGCCTGCTTTTACAGTTCACCTGTGGAATCAGACAAAAGGCTATTCCATAGTTTATTGGAAAGATGGTTACCCCAACATTCTTCTTTTCTTTGATGCAGAGCTGTGAAAATGCCGCTTTTCCACTTAGACCTGTGAGCTCATTAGGAGCAGGGACAGTATTTTCCCATTCGTCTTTCTACCTGGCAGATAATAGGTACTCAGTAAAATTTTTGTCAAATGAATTTCCAGTGATATTAAATGTGTGTAAGTTTTCCTAATAATTAGGGGTACTATATGATGTTTAGTCTGTTAATTTAGCTCCTGGAATCTAAATTCTGGAAGATACATTAGAAATTCCCAACTGGGAGCAATTTTGTTTCCTGGGAAATATATGGCAATGTCTGGAGACTTTTTTGGTTATTTTAATTGAAGGGGTGTGTGTGTGTGCTATTCCCATCTAGTAGATAGAAGCCAGGTTTGCTAGAAACATCCTACAATGCACAGGGCAGCTCTCACAAGAAAGAATTATCTGAATGCAGGTATCAGTGGTGCTGAGGGTGAGAAATCCTGCTTTAGAGGTTTTATTCTCTCATTCATTCATTTCACGTGTTTATTATCTGCTTTCACTCTCTGATTGAAAGATGGTATGATTGCTTGTCCAAGGCCACCCAGCTAGATGGTACAGATGGAGGACTTGAACCAATGTCTCAGAGATAGCTCTTTAAATGCATCAAGGTGGCCTCTTACAGCCTGTTACGGATTCCAATACCATCTTTGTTGTCACGGTGGAGCAGGTCCTGC
>JAQIFY010003562.1:0-12448 GCA_028533085.1 Varecia variegata | reverse complement strand
TCCAATAAATCCCCTATGCCTTTTAAAATTTCCCCTCTCCCTTGAAAAGTGCATTTGATGGCTGAAGCTTCTTTCCTTTCCTTCACACCCTCACCGCACCCTAAAACTGCCCAAGACTTAAAACCACAATTCTAAGGGTCTCTTTATAAGAGGTGGCTTCTTTGAGGTAGCTGCTGTAAAACTTGAGTCTGAGGGGGCCTATTCTTGTGTTAGTGGCAGGTACACTGGGCGGTGTTTGGGCTGGTTTTGAGCAGCGTGAAGCATTGAAGAACTTAGATACATCTTTAGTTACAAAGAAAAGGGATAAGTTAGTAGTGTAAACAAACTAGCATCTGAACTGTAGTTTCAGAATTTAAGAAAGGTACAATTTATTTTTCTCTCGTAAGGGTTGCTGTCTGAAGGTTAAAAATGAGGAGATTTCTAAGAGTTTTGCTGTCTTATTGAGACCACTAAGCACAGTATTTCCTAAACTGTGTTTTGTGAGATATTAATGATGATTTCGGCCGGGTGTGGTGGCTCATACCTGTAATGCTAGCACTTTGGGAGGCTGAGGGGGGAGGATCACTTGAGGTCAGGGGTTCAAGACCAGCCTGGGTAACATGGTGAGACCTTGTCTCTACAAAAAATAGAAAAATTAGCCAGGTGCAGTTGTGCCTACCTATAGTCCCAGCTACTTGGGAGGCTGAGGCAGGAAGATAGCTTGAACCCAGGAGTGTGAGGTTGCATTGAGCTATGATGACACCACTGCACTCTAGCCCAGGCCACAGAGCAAGAACCTATCTCAAAAATAAATAAATAAATAATAATAATATTGATTTCTTTGTTGATATGTCTTCTTCCATCATTAGGCCTTACTCCCTCTCAGCAACCTTGCTTTATTCATCTTTATAATCCTAGTGCTCATACGAGATGACACTTAGTAAATGTTAGATAAATACCAAAATAAGCAAAAAGGTTTACATGGAATACGATGTTTTATAGTCAAATAAGTATGCTCGCGTCTATAATCCTAGCACTTGGGAGGCCGAGGCGGGTGGATCGTTTGAGCTCAGCAGTTCCGAGACCAGCCTGAGCAAGAGTGAGACCCCGTCTCTACTAAAAATAGAAACAAATTATCTGGACAACTAAAAATATATAGAAAAAATTAGCCGGGCATGGTGGCGCATGCCTGTAGTCCCAGCTACTTGGGAGGCTGAGGCAGTAGGATTGCTTGAGCCCAGGAGTTTGAGGTTGCTGTGAGCTAGGAGGATGCCACAGCACTCTAGCCCAGGCAAAAGAGCCAGACTCTGTCTCAAAAAAAAAAAAAAAAAAAAAAAGTCAAATAAGTATGGGAAAGACTGGCCTAAACGGGTTTCTTTCCTATATGACTTCTCAGAACCTTTAATATGCTATTGTATGTAGAAAGCTGTAGTATATAATATTTCTATTTGCTAAGCCTAATTGATTCTAGCATCGTTAATTTTTGCAGAGCATGTCATGAGGCTAGAGTTCAATAGATATTCTTTGGCAAATCTTGATACAGAGCTCCTTGGAGTATGATTTTTCTAATATGGTTAGATATTATTGCTATTCATTTTAATATGCAATTGTTTTCTTCTTTTATCTCTACCAGATGGGAACAGATAGCCAAAACCAGATTCTTTTGGAACACACCGCACTGAGAGAAACAGTTAATGCTTTGATCAGTGACCAAAAACTACAAGAGATATTTAGCCGAGGTAAGAACAGGTAGTCTTCTGTCTCTGAACTTTGAATAAGGTGAATAATCAATGTTGAGTGAGAGAATGGGACATCATGCAACTTTAAACATTTGTGCTTATCGTCTTTTTGTGGGTAGAGTCAAGATTGTCTTCAGTTAGCTGGATCTCTAGAATAGACTGCAAAAATAAGATCTCACTGAGACCATTGTTCGTCTTCATTCTACATTTTATAATACATAGTTTTATTGTGAGTTGTTGTTTTTAAATTTCTTAAATATTTATTAAGAACTTACCATGTACTAGAAATAATGTTAAGGCACTGGGGATATAGCAATGAACTAGAAAATCTTTGCTTTTGTTGAACTTACTATCTGCAAGCCTCTCAAGAACTAAAGACTTAACACCAACAAATAACAACTCAAAATGAAAATTATGTTCATAAAACAAGTTCACAGACTCATTCACATGAACTGCATGTTATTTTAAGAATGAAAAAAATTATTATCTTTCAAGTTCAGATACAAGTTTTCCCAGGATTCTACCCAAAGGGTAGACGACTACTTCATTTATCCTTCCCTTCATGTCATTCATCTATTCCCCTTCTTTCTGGGCCTCATGATAATCATTACTTTTAGCGAAACAGTGTCCTTGGTTCTCTTTTGTGAAAATAAATCCAAAGGTAGGGAAACTGACCTATTGGGGAAAGAGGATATCAGAATAAGTGATGTTTAATAATAATGAAGGGAAGATATGGCAGAGAAAGGATGTGAAGAAAAATTGCTAGCAGAGAAGAAAATTGAATGGACAGAAGGAGAGCTAGGAATGTATATGAGTGTGTATAGAAAAATTAAGCTTAATTATAGCTCTGAGAAGAATATTCTAAAATTGGTAATGATTTAGCTATATAGTCTTAAATGTACAACAATATGTGTGAGAGAGAAACTGTCCTTGAATGGCCAGCTGAAATTGCAGTATAACATTACCTGCTGATAAAGTAATATCTTTGAAACTCTGTGTTCCTAGGAAGACAGGTGCTATATTTGTTCAAGCTATTATTAGTGCAGAGGCTGGAAACCTCATAAATTGAACTCTCTACCCACTGTTATTGAAATCAGATAGCAGAATGTAAATGGCCACATATCATGCCCATGGTCAGGTAACATAATAGCACATTCAACTTAGTGACCTTCCACTTTTTTCATGTATATGTAAGGTATCTGACCATATTTACATACTACCTATAGTTTTTGCTGTGTCAGTTTCCTCTCCTTTCCTATATTAGTTTCAGAATTAGAAGATTGAGAAAAGGTGGGCTTGAGGGACTGGGAAATTCTAAGGAATCTCCAAGTAAATGAAGAATTTACAATGAACACTGAGAAAAACCATTTATATTTTATTTTAAATTGCTAAATATGGTAAATCTGGAATTGCTCATTTACTCAATTCTGTACAAGGGGACTAAAAGTGCCAGATATTTACATTATATAATTTTTCTTCTGCTTTTAGAAACAGTTATGAAATATAGATTAGCCAGAAATATTCAATACTGACTGATGTCTCTCCTTCAGGTCCTTATAGTGTTCAAGGTCACAGGGTCAAAGTATACCAGCCAGAGGGGGAAGAGGGGTGGCTCTATGGTGTTGTAAGCCATCAAGACTCTATCACCCGTCTTATGGAGGTGTCTGTAACTGAGGTAAGACTCTGGGTTATTCTTTCTAAGGTCCATCTGTCCCCTTACAGAGGATCGTGTAGACAAAGTGAGCCCTTATAATGTGTAAGAAGATGGGATCCAATCCTTGCTCTATCACTAAATGATTGCTTGAGCCTGAGAAAGGCTGTTCAACTTTCTTGACCTCACTATTCTCATCTGTAAATTAGAGGTAATTATGTAAACCCCCACTAATCTCACAGCACTGTTTTGAGTACTGAGATAATGTATTTGAAAGTGCTTTGAAATCTGTAAAACAATATACAAATGTGACGTGGTGTTATTATTTTATCATATCCATAAAGGTTAGTAGTTAAAAGACTAGTCAGTTAGCATTTGCTTCTGTAGTACTTCTGCCACTTTACACTCTAGATGCTGAAAAAAATTGTTTTAAATGAAATAAACAGAAAAAACATAGCATCTAGAGGTACCTGGAGAATTGTTTAGGAAAAACAGTAGATAAGTGTTTTGAGGCAAACAAATACATATTTATGACATCTTTGAATCGGTTTTAGACTTGCCCTTAGCAGTGATATATAAGTGCTTTTATTTTGTCTTTATTAAATTTTTAAAACATTCATATTTGTTTAAAATTTTCAAACAGTATACATATATATAAAGTAGGTATTGAAAGCTGCCCCTTCTAGGCAAATATCACTCCCTCCAATGGTAACCATCATTAATATTAATTGTTTGGTATATATTCCATATTCTTCCAAATATTTTGATTGTGTATATATGTATAAGAATATTTATATATTATGTACTTATACATAATTATGTAAATCAAACTTTAGTAACAGATTGGACCATGTAATACATAGTTATATAATTTACCTTTCTTAATTGTTTATAATGAACATCTTTATTACAAATACGAAGATCCACCTGATCCTTTTAAAATAGTTGCATACTATTCCACTAAATGGATGTATCATAACTAATATAATCTAAAATTGATGAACATTTAAATCACCGTCAGTAATACAAATAATGCTACAGTGAACATCCTTGAACATCCTTTTAATTTATTGGAATAAATTTCTGTATGTGTAATTGCTAGGTCAAAGGATATGCACAAGTTGGGCATGGTGGCTCACGCCTGTGATCCTAGCACTTTAAGAGGCTGAGGTGGGAGGATCGCTTGAGGCCAGGAATTTAAGACCAGCCTGAGCAACATGGCGAGACCCATCTCTACCAAAAATAGAAAAATTAGCTGAGAGTGGTGGTTGCACCTGTAGTCCAAGCTAGTTCGGAGGCTGAGGCAGGAGGATCGCTTGAGCCCCAGAGTTTGAGGTTGCAATGAGCTATGATGAGGCCACGGTACTCTAGCCTAGGTGGACAGAACAAGACCTCATCTCCAAAAAAAAAAAAAAGGCACAATAAATTTGACACACTCTATCAAGTTACCCTTCTCCCCAACCCGTACAATTTTTATTCTTTAATTGATTGTTGGTTCTGATGGTTTTTGTTTTCATAATATACAGAATAGGAAGGTTTTAGAGATAGGAAATTTGGGCCAGGCACGGTGGCTCATGCCTGTAATCACAGCACTTTTGGAGGCCAAGGTGAGAGGATTGCTTGAGGCCAGGAGTTCGAGATTCACTTCTCTACAAAAGAGAAAAAATTAGCTGGGTGTGGTGCACACCTGTAGTTATAGCTACTCAGGAGGCTGAGGCAGGAGGATCACTTAAGCCCAGGAGTTTGAGGTTGCAGTGACCTATGATTGTGCCACTGCACTCTAGCCTGGGTGACAATGAGACCGCATCTCTAAATTTTTTTTAATTTTAAAGCTGAAGGAAAAAAGGAGAGATACAGAATTTGAAACTAACATTTCTAAAAGATACACTTGGGCATTGAACTCAATTCTTTCATTCATTCACTTAACAAATATTTGAATGCTTACCATATTCTAGATCTTGTTTGAGATGTTATTATTATAGCAGTTAATGAGACAGTAGAGATCCCTGCTTTCCTGGAGCTTTCATTGTAGTAGATGAGTAGAAAACAATAAAGAGGTGATTATATAGATTGGGAATAACAATTATGTCTTGATGGGCAAGGCATTAAATATCTTTTTCCCCATTTTTCATATTTTCTGCTATCCTGCTCCTGCTGTAGAGTGGTGAGATCAAGTCGGTAGATCCCAGACTAATCCATGTGATGCTGATGGATAACGCAGCACCTCAGAGCGAGGTATCGTAATGGACTGGGTCTCTGAGCAGACTCATGAGCTTGCATTATATTGTTATGTAGATTCTTTATATGTTTGTTTCCTATGGATGCCCTTTGAGTTGTTCAGCTCTGGCCACTGTACATTTTTTGCTGTCTTCAGTCTGTCTAATTAAAGGTGGATAGTCTCAAGAAAGAGACCTAGTTTGAGCAAACCCTTTTAATCATGGCTATGTTCTCTGGTTGTTTTAGAATCCAAGGCCTAACTCTTTCTTCTGATATTCTCTCAGGGCTGGTATATTTGAAAGATATAATAAACAGTTAAAAGTACAGTAAGTGCAGAGGCTCATGCCTGTAATCCCACTGACTGACACCTGTAATCCCAACGACTGGGGAGTCTGAGGCAAGAAGATCGCTTCAGGCCAGGAGTCTTAGACCAGCCTGGGCAACAAAGCGAGACCTCATCTCTAAGAAAAATTGAAAAAATTAGCTGGGTGTGGTGGTGCATGCCTATAGTTCTAGCTACTCTGGAGGCTGAGGCAGGAGGATTGCTTGAGCCTAGGAATTTGAAGTTACAGTTGAGCTATGATTATGCCACTGCACTCCAGTCTGGGCAACAGAATGAGACCCCCCCCCATCTCTTTAAAAAAAAAAAAAGTGCAGTAAGTGGTAATATTCATGACCTACCCAGTAACAAAATATAGTGGGAAAAAAAGTGTGGTAGTAATATTTATATTTATTTACTAGCAGTATTAGTAAATACAAATCATACTAAGACCACTTATTAAAATTTATATTATATTTTTCAAATATATCTGCCTTGAGAGAAATGGAGAAGCTACATCCTCTTTTTTTTCCCATTAGATGGCAGTGAGCTCCAAGGGAGTATGAAATTCTGCATTTTCAAGTAGAATCAAATCAAACAGGTGCCCAGTTCAGTGCTCAGCACACAGTGGATTACTCCATAATTGTTATGAACCAGGCCAACTCTTAGTTCATTCAGAATTATTATAGCCCAAAGAAAGATACATTATAAATCTCTGCCTAAACCAATCAAGGAATTCCATGAATTTCCTTCAGTTGGCCAACTGTCCACATATTCCTCATGGTATCTTAGCAACTCTATAGTGATGCTGTCTTGGCCACTCCTGCTTAGTATACAGTACTTCCTCATCATCTTTATCTAGTCATTCTTTATAAAGACCAGAGTAGGAAAAGAAGAATCAGGGTTAAATTTAAGGTGGGGTGTGGTGGCTCACGCCTGTAATCCTAGCATTCTGGGAGGCCAAGGCGGGAGGATTGCTTGAGCTCAGCAGTTTGAGACCAGCCTGAGCAATGTATTAAGACCCCATCTCTACTAAAAATAGAAAAATTAGCCAGGTGTCATGCTGCGTGCCTGTTGTATCAGCTACTTGGGAGGCTGAGGCAAGAGGATCACTTGAGCCTAAGAGTTTGAGGTTGCAGTGAGTTATGATGATGCCACTGCACTCTACCTGGGGCAAGAGAGGAAGACTCTGTCTTAAAAAAAAAAAGAAGAAGAAGAAGGAAAATCAGGGTTAAATTTAATAGCTCTTTACTACATATTATGTTACCACGAATTTTAAGTCTTTTGACTATGTATGCGTTGCTAAAAACAGCTTGTTACTTTGGTGGTGTATTGGGCCCCCTTTTTTATTCCTTTCCTTATTTTATTCCTTCATTAAGCACTATTATATGCCAGGTACTGTTCAGCTGGACAGATATAACTGGGGAGTGCTGGTCTCAGTGTCCTAGGCTGTTTACTCCTATGTGAGTAGCTCACTGTAAGTAGGACATACATAGAAGTTGTTTAGGGAATGGTAGGAGGTTGCTGTGAGCCAGTCTCTTCAAGTTAGCTGGGTGAGTTAGAGGTGGGATCTGTGGGGCAGGCGCGGTGGCTCACGCCTGTAATCCTAGCACCCTGGGAGGCCGAGGGGGGTGGATCGTTTGAGCTCGAGAGTTCGAGATCAGCCTGAGCAAGAGTGAGACCCCGTCTCTACTAAAAAAATAGAAAGAAATTATATGGACAACTAAAATATATATATAGAAAAAATTAGCCGGGCATGGTGGCGCATGTAGTCCCAGCTACTCGGGAGGCTGAGGCAGGAGGATCGCTTGAGCCCAGGAGTTTGAGGTTGCTGTGAGCTAGGCTGACACCATGGCACTCACTCTAGCCCGGGCAACAGAGTGAGACTCTGTCTCAAAAAAAAAAAAAAAAGAAAAGAGGTAGGATCTGTGGTCTTTAGCAATAGATGTTGGTGCTTCCCTTTTTGGCATTGCCATTTTGTGACTATCTCCTTGACTAGCAAAGTACAATTACTTTTGACAGTTCTGCCAAGGTTTTTTTAGTAACCGTTTTTAGAGGTCCACGACCACCTTGTCTCCTTTAAGTGTGAGCGTAAGTGAATGAGCAAGAGAGAAAGGACAGATTTCACTGATTGTACTTCCATAGTTCACAACACTGAAAACTGGGTGTTGATAGAGATTGAAGAAAGGATAAAAGAGTTTTAAAAGTGGATCAAAAGAAAATAATACTTAGCAATCAGAAACAGTTCTTGAATGAAAAATTTGGAAACTTAGATAATATTACCAGAAGTATGGGAGAAATCGAAGTAAATCTTGAGCTTTATTTAAGAGTTGTAGAGTGAAATTAAAGGAGAAAGAATGGAAATGAAGGCAGCAAAAGAAAAAATACAGAAACTAGACCTGATGAGAAGAAACATAAAATTCGAAAAAATTTCCATTTTAACAGCTATAATAATGATTACAGTAAAGATGTAGATCTGTAAAGAATCTACAAGTCTTCAAGGGCAGTAGGAGTAGATTAATTAAATTGGTAAATATTTATAGTTAGATCATTGTGTCACTTGTTACCACCCCAACACACATTTCTGAATAAAGCTCTCTGAAAGTTATCTGAATAAAGCTAAAACGAATACCTGCTTCATAGTGGAATACCGATCTAGAAAATGTTCCAGTTGTAACTGTGTCTTTGCTGCCCAAAGATTGCTTGAGACAATGTTAGCTGTGTCCCATGCCCCACTCCCTTCATTCTCCTCAGGGGAGGCATTTAGTCAGATAAAGGAATTGCCCCTTTTCATCCTGGAGCGTCTGTGTGGCCTCTCACATAAGGCACAAGCAAGGTTTCATGAGATAGTCTGAAATTACTAGAAGAAATAAGAGATTTGGCTCTTTGGCCTGTGGCAGCCTGCTTTTTTTTCCTTTTCTCTGTCTAATGCTTTGAAATAAAGTCTGAAGATTATTTTTATAGTGTCTATATGAGCAATCCAAGCCCATCTCTGTCAAGTTCACTTTTCCTTTGGTCACAGACTCACAAATGTTGGTTTTAGTTACTTCTGGATTGAAGAGAATTTGTATTTCAATACTTGAAATGCAAGGTTCTGTGAAACAAGGAGATAAATACGTAATAAAGCAAGTTATTTCTTCAACGGCCAAATGAGCTTCCAGCCCAGCTCTAGCAGTCTATTTTATAAAAGAAATTTCACACATTGTTCGTATCCTCAAAAAAGTCCATTTGAGGCAGTATGTGTTTTACTGAAGAGAAGGTTTGCCAAGTGCATTAACCTCCGGTGACTGTTGTCTTAAATGTGTGTGTGTAAAGATTGGAGCTTTTTGACAAAGGGGATGACTTAGAGTTGGCGTTGGAATTTGGCAATCTATGCCTGCTTTGTCTGCTTCTGGAGATGGGAAAGAGCTAATGGTTTATGGTTTTCACAGGATGAAAGGTCCTTGTAATAAATCTTTTTTGAATTTTGTTTTGTAGGGGGGTACGTTAAAAGCAGTAAAATCTTCCAAAGGAAAGAAGAAGAGAGAGAGCATAGAGGGGAAAGATGGCCGGAGGAGAAAAAGTGCTTCGGACTCTGGGTGTGACCCTGCATCAAAGAAATTAAAAGGAGACAGGGGTGAAGTAGACAGTAATGGGAGCGATGGAGGTGAGGCAAGCCGAGGGCCCTGGAAAGGAGGGAATGCCAGTGGAGAGCCAGGTCTGGATCAGAGAGCCAAGCAGCCACCGTCTACATTTGTCCCCCAGATTAACCGCAACATTCGCTTTGCCACTTACACCAAAGAAAACGGCAGGACTCTGGTGGTGCAGGATGAGCCTGTAGGTGGGGACACACCTGTACCTTTCACTCCATATTCTGCAGCCACAGGTCAGACACCTTTGGCCCCAGAGGTGGGTGGAGCCGAAAATAAAGAGGCAGGAAAAACACTGGAACAAGTTGGCCAGGGCATGGTGGCTTCAGCAGCTGTGGTCACTACCGCCAACTCCACCCCAACCACGGTGAGGATCTCAGACACTGGTCTTGCAGCAGGGACTGGGCCGGAAAAACAGAAAGGCAGCTGGTCGCAGGCCTCAGGAGAGGTGAGTTGCTTGAGGGGCAGATTTGCGAGGTTTGGGTTCACTCTTTCACCCTCCTTTATTGTTAACACATTGAAAAGCATCTCAAATGCCCCAGAGAAGGAATATTTCTGAGATGTGCTTAAATTATACTCTGTGGATAGGCCTTTAATGCTCATTGGGCAAATATATGTATTTTAATAACTTAATCTGCTCTTAAAAGTCACCTGAACAATTGGGCTAATCAAAAACTGATTATACAACCCAATTTACTGAGATACTAAAATAGATCTGGTGGGGAATTTTTTAGATTCAATTATCTATTTAGTTCACGGAGTGGTTGAGCCTCCACCAGGCCTATGAGAGGCAAGGTTAATGAATCACAGTGTTGTTAATAGTGAACACTATAAGGCTATGTATGCAAGCTACCATTACCCTGTTTTCAGTTCCTCATTTCTTTGATATTTTCCCTTGAGGCTGGGTTACTACTTTCCATCATTTGATAGGGCCATAAAACATAAAAGTTTTTTTTCTCCCCAAGTTCATCTTTTGACCTTATCTGGAAAATTTGTTGGATTTAATCATAGTAGTATCCAATTTACTATGTCCTTTATTTGATATGCATATATTGTTGCTAAAATGGAACTTTTGTTAAATGTAAGTTAACATAAAGTTGACTCCTCAATCCAAATTTGAAACAGTATCAAAATCAGTTATATAGTCTTTTTGACTAATTTTGGTCACCAAAATATGATATATATGGTGCCAGTCATATATTTTTTTCAAGTGGGCTGTTAATTAATTCAAGGTAGAATATGAAGTCTAAAGAAGAAATGCTTAATGACTTTTCAAAGTTATACATAGGAAACTACTGTGTGCTAAGCACTGTATATTATGTATAAGGAATTGAGTATTTGAAGGGGCTCACATCTTAAAATGGAATCATTTCAGGTATAACAATGCCAGATAAAACATGGCGTATACATTTCATTGGACTTCTTCCCCTCCCCCAGCAAATGCAAATCATTAATCCCTAGTGTGCAGGGATGGGAAGAAAGATAAAATGTCCACATATCAAAGAAGGCCTGTAAATGCAAATTTCACAGTGTTCATGGATTGTCCTCTGTTAGTTGACCGACATTCCCAAGAAAACCAAGTGACGATCTTATGTGGATTTCTAGTGTAAGTCATCATAGTACATGAGTTATCAACTCCATGTCAAAGACCCTGTGAACGTAAATGGGGCTTACAAAATAGACCAAATGTTACATACTATTAAGAGATCCACCAAATCCTGCTATTCTTGGAGTAGTAAAGCTGAATAGGTGAAATTTGGAATTAAAGGGTATTTTCTCTCAAACAGGTTGAAGAAATTTCTGTGACTATATCAGTCATTTTGCTAATGTTTCAGCCTGGGTCTTCTCCTAGCATATGATTTAAAAGTACAGAAATGAATGCTTTCAAATGAATGCTGCCTAATCTAAAATAGGGCCTCAACCAACAGGAAACTTCTTACCCTAAAAACTGGGTTGCAATCAGTTTGTCATCACTTTCTTAAAAGGATCTGCAATTTAATCATTTGAAGGAAAATGAAAGACCATACAAATTATTTTTCATTCACGTATATATATATATTTATTTTATTTTATTTTTATTTAAATATCTGCCCAATCATTAAGTATGTATTTATTTTTAAAGGGAAACTTTAGGAGTGAAACATGAGCTACCCATGCTGGTTCCTGCAGTCATGCAGATGTCAAGGCTTCTGGCCAAATCCTGCTAGTGAAACAACGGCAAAACCTCAGGGCTGTGTCTATTCTCTTTTTCTCTATTGTTGGAAGGGGGTTTGAGACAACACTTGTTGGTTAGTGGGAAGAAGAAAAAGAAAGTGAACTGTAATGTTTTAACTCTAAAATGCCCCAGAGTAGTCTCAGTAGCAGGTGTCAATTAGAGGCAAGCCATAGGTGGCCTGCCTTGTTCGGATGCCTCTATGCTGCCCTGGAGGAAAGCCTGAATGTTGAAAGAATGGCCCTTTTGTTTATCTGGAATAGTTTGGTTTTTTTTTTTATTTATGGTAAAATACAGGTAACATAAAATTTATCATTTTAACCATTTTAAAACATAGAAATCTGTAGCATTTAGTACATTCACACCATGACCACTATTTAGTTCCAGAAATTTCATCATCCTAATAGGAAACCCTATATCCATTAAGTAGTCATGGAATAATGTTTATTTCTCATGTTTTTGTTTATTTATTTTTTGACAATGGAAGTGAACAGCACCAATATTTCTCATGTTTTAAAGTGAATGTTCTGGCCGGGCGCGGTGGCTCACGCCTGTAATCCTAGCACTCTGGGAGGCCGAGGCGGGTGGATCGCTCGAGGTCAGGAGTTCGAGACCAGCCTGAGCAAGAGCGAGACCCCGTCTCTACTAAAAAAAAAAATAGAAAGAAATTATCTGGCCAACTAAAATATATATAGAAAAAAT
>JAQIFY010003561.1:0-12448 GCA_028533085.1 Varecia variegata | reverse complement strand
CAGGAAGCACTACCCAGTGCTGGCTACTAGGGCACAGGCGGGCAGGATGGTCTCTGTGCGTCCACCCAGCGCAGGGCCTGGCCCAGGAAGCACTACCCAGTGCTGGCTACTAGGGCACAGGCGGGCAGGATGGTCTCTGTACTCCCACCCAGCGCAGGGCCTGCGGAAGACCGGCTGCAGCTCTTGAACCCTCACCCCCACCGCCCAAACCAAACCCAGCTCACTATGCTACTTAAACCAAGCCACTGGCCGCATATTAGAATCACCTGGGGAGCCTGGACAACACCAATGCCAGGGCCCCAGTCCAGACCAATTAAATAAAAATGAGAGTGGGGCATCAATTTTCTCAAGCAGCCCAGGTGATTCTAATGTGCAACCAGCGAGGAGCGTTCTATCCCCCACCCTCAACTCAATCCCTGATCTGCCGTAGCCAATCCACTCCTGGAACCAATTCAGCACTGCCAGACAGGAATCTAACCCATTCACCGACCCACCAGCACCTGGGGAAAAAGGTCAAGATGCAGCTGAAAACCCACAGGAAAACAAGAGGAAACAAAAACAGCAGGTGAGGAAACTGTTAACTTCATTCTCCTCATCAACAAATATTTGCTATTTATTTACAAGGCACAAAAGCCCTTTTGGGGGAGCCATGGAAAGGGGAAAATTGATCAGGGAAGCATTGTAGGTGACTCAGCATTTTCATTGAACACAAGATCCAAAGTTAAAGCCATCCAAGCATATCGCTGCTGGCTTTTTCCTTCTAACTCTCACAGGACCCATAAAAGGGGCTGGCTTGGGGAAGAAACCATCCGCCCAAGAGAGGCAGCGTGCCGCCTAGCACCCATCACCCACCACACCGCCTGTGCCGTCCCAAAGGAGCCAGTCACTTGAGGACATGAGTCTGGCTACATTTCCAATGTGACAAGGTACAAAGGACCCTAGATTCATTCTCCTCACCCCCCCACCCACTAAAGGTGAGCAGGAATGGGCTGTGCTACCCACTGAAGAACATAGATCCACTCGTAGTTCAGGGTAAAAATCATCCTTTAGTCTCCTTAATTTACAACAGCCCACATTTAGGTTAAAGAATATCAGCTCTGGCGACAGGAAGGCCTAGGTTGGAGTCCCAGCTCCAACTCAATCCCAGCTAAGTGACCCTGCACATGTTATCCACCCTCATGGTGCCTCCGCGCACCTAGCACAGGGCTGGTCCATACTACGCACCAATCAAGGTCGATTATTTTTATCCCTATTATTATTAGAACACAGAAGAGACTGAGACAGACCGAATCTAGAACAGCAAAAAGTACAGACAGGGCAGAATGGATAACAAGGTGACGAGTCTTTAAGACTATTCACTCAATAGCCACTGGACTTGGATGTACAACTACTCTCAGTTTCCTGTTTAATAATTAAGAACAAGTAATCTGTGGTCTAATTTGGGGACTTGCATACATAGAAAGAGATACTAAAGGGGAAAAATACTCAAACTTACCCTAAACTACAGAAAAAGGAAAAAATAATTTCAAAAATGTTAATAAAAACTGTTAGTAGCTTTACTAAGAGATTTTACATTTTCTAGCTTTCCTACAATGTTGTTAGAAATCTCCTATATTAAAAATACAAAAAGTGTGTTTCTGAAGTATTTTTAAACATCTCTACTAAAATAAATAAAATCTAAGGCTAAAAATGACTATTTCATTAGTGAGTTAAGAAAATGCCTGAAATACTTCTCTTTGCCAGAATTCTCCAGTTGCCCAGTTGGAATCAGTTTTTAAATGCCCGCTGTCATTGCAAGCAAACTGGCTGAAATGACAGGGGATGAAGAGAAGTGGGAATGAAGGGATTCAGAAATCCTAGATCCTGATCCTCTTGGGATTCATTCCAAGAAGAACCAAAAGCTAAATGGATATAATCACGTCAACTGGCTCTGCCGTCATCATTCACAAGCCAGTGACAAAAAATGGAGTTCCAACTATACCTGCAGAGTTTCTATCAGGATTAAATGACAAGCACCAATAAAATGTTGAGAATTATTTCACTGGCAGCAGAGGGACACCCAGATCCTGGAGTCAGAAGGCTTGAGTTAGAATCTCAATTCACCACTTACAAGCTGTGTGACCTTGAGAAGGTTAAACCTTCTGCACCTCGGCTTCCTCATCTGTGAAACTGGCATAACAGCAGTCCTTAACCTACTTCAGAGGGCTGTTGGATTAAATGAGTTAATGCAGGCAACGCAGTTGGAATAGACCCAAGATTTTCACTGTAGACGTTAGTCCCTCCCCGTTCCCCTGGGTTCCTCCTTTCTCCCTGTGCTCCACCCGACTTCTTCCTTCTCCCTGGTGCTTCTGCTCAGTCCTGCCGGCCCTTCACTCTAGCCACCCGAACACCCCCTCTCCCACCAGTGCTCTGTCCCACCCATGCCACCCCTCTGCTTGGAAGGCACCCTCCCCCCACCCCATGTGCCACCTGCACATGTGCACAGGTCCTGTTCTTCACACCATCAAACCTCAAAAGCTAAACTCACGTGACGATTGCTAACCCTTCCCTGAAGTCTAATCTTACGGACTTCCCACATGTTCCTAAACCCCCAGGCATCCATCTAACCTAGCAGGCACTAGCCCATACTTGAGCATCCACTACTTCTCTGTTTCCACCACTGAACTCATGGATACAAGCTCCTCAAGACAGGGACCCTGATGCAGTTCTGTCTGCGACAGCAGTGCCTGACAACAAGAAACCCCTCAAATGTCTGCTGGATGGCTGAGTATGGGGACGCCTCACTGGGTTCTTCTCTTTCTTATAACTAACCTCTTTTCCTCTCAAGGGTTCCTTGCTGTTGTGCAGTAATCATTAGCAACAAAAATACTTTGTGTGTTTTCTCTCCTTTAATCCTAGGGACCACCTCTGATCTTGCCCCTGACTTTCTTCCCTCTGCCCACCCCAACTCTACTCCAAGCACACCAGCCTCTTTGCTGGTCCTCAGAGCCTCTGCATGTGTGCTCCTTCTGCCTGGAATGGCCCCTCAGCTCCAGCGTGCAGGTCTTCACTTGGAACCTTCATGGTGAGGCCTTCCTGGACCACCCCCACCACATACACAGAGTGGGAGGCAGGATAGCATGGTTGTTAGGTGTGGGCCCCAGTTAGGTGGGCCTATGCCCATCCCTTCCCTGCTTTAGCTTTCCCTACAGAACTGACACGCTACATGATGTACTTGTTATCTGCCCCCTCCTCCACACTAGGATGAAGCCTTCATGAAAGATGAAGAACACACCTGGTACATAGTAGGTGCTCAATACACACTTGGTGGCTCAACGACTCCCCACCCTGCAGAAGGTAGTTTTTATGCATGAGGACTTTGAAGCGCAAAAATAGTAGTTAAGTAACTCACCTACAGTCACACAGCTAGTAGATGACAAAGCAACGGTTTGAATCCAGATATTTTGACTCTGGGGCCCACATCTAACAACTATGCTATCCTGCCTCCCAACCTGACCCAGATAACACTTAAACGACATCACATCCATGGAACAAATCCTAGCACTGCATGTTTGTGGGCCACAGAAAAGCCAGAAAAGCCATGCCCTGGAAAACCTTTCAACAGAACAAGTCATCTAACTCAAGACAAGCCCATATGGTAAAGTATTAATTATCAGATTTATAATTTATACAGCACTGATAGTTTTTCTTTAGATTTAATAGTTCAGTAAAAAAGAGATTTATCATGCCTTTTTAAACTGTAATATCCCCATGAACAGCAAAATGACAAACCATCAAGTAACATGGAGGAGAGCTAAAATGATATACATTAAAAGACATAAATTGTGATGGTGGGGTAGGGGGAGAAGTACTGACTATTGGGGCCATGATGGAACTTTGTGGGGTCATGAAAATGTCCTGTATCTTAATTTAGTAGTGGTAACATCAGTTCATACAAACTCCACCAAACTACACTTAAAATGAATACAAATTTATAATATGTAAATTATAGATCAATAAAGTCGACTAAAAAGCCATTAGGACTATCAGATATAATTTTTGGCAAACAAAATAAACATTCCACCAAAACAAAAAAACATAAATATTTCCATAGCTAATATTCCCAAGTGAGAGCCCAAAGAACGCACAAGTTACACCTTAGCTCTTACACATCACAACTTTTTAGACACAAAGAGGTTAAGCAGGAAAAGGCAGCTGTGAAGAGCAGCACCTGAGACCCACTGGGCAGGCCGGTGTGTGGTTCAGAGTCCTGCCTGACCACAGCTCCCACGACCCACAGCTGATGTCACCTGTGTCCCCTTCAGGTCTCGGGGTCACCCCTGAACAGAGTCCACACGCAGCCAGGTGAAAAGGTACCACTGCTCTTCTCCACAAGGGCCCCAACCACACACTTGACCAGTGACATATCTGGATGCCAAAGTGTCAGAATTCTTGCGCGCGTCAGAAACCAACTCTAACTAATTCAAACAGAAAAGTGATTTAAAAAAAAAGGGCTATTAGTTCACAGAACCTCTAGGAAATCCAGAGAACCAGGCCCATCAGCCGTAACAATGCTTAAGGGCACCGAGCAGACTGCACCATCATCACAGCCAGGAGTGGACCAGAAACAGCACAGCTGCCACCACTACCCATCCCCTCCCACAATGGCCTCCTGGGCTCCAGCTTCAGAGCCACAGTCTGAGATGGGTGTGTCTGAGCAGCTCTGCCTGCTAAGGTAGGAATTCCCCAATCAGAGCAAGAGCCGAGGCCCCAGATGACTGACAATGCCCACTACAGACACAAACGGATCACTCCCTGTCACTGCAAACCCTAGTGATACGGGCCAGCAAAAATCATTCACGAGAAAAAAATCCTCAAAGACAGAACTAAAATAAATCATACCCACAGGTAATGCTATTTAGGGAAAGTAGGGGTCTTTTTCATGTCATTGTGTTTTATTCAGTATATTAATTAGTTTCCAAAACTACAAGCCTACCTTCCTGGACTGAACATAACTCATTAACAGTGTTTCTAATTCAAATCTGAAATAGCAGACACTGTGCTATAACACTAGATACTACAGAAAAAAAGAGCCTGAGATCTAAAACTGTCAATGCAATGATTGTTAAAATACTTCTATTTAAAATGTACTTCAAGGGTTGGGTGCAGGGAGTCATGCCTGTAATCCCAGCACTTTGGGAGACCAAGGCAGGAGGATCTCTGAGGCCAGGCATTCGAGACTAGCCTGAGCAACATAGCAAGACCCTGTCTCTACAAAAAACAAGAAAAAAAAAATTAGCTGCGTGTGATGGAACATGCATGTAGTCCCAGCTACTCAAGAGGCTGAAGCAGGAGGATCACTTGAGCCTAGGAGCTGGAGGCTGCAATGAGCTATGATCAAGCCATTGTCCTCCAGCCTGGGTGACAGAGCAAGACTCTGTCTTAAAAAAAAAAAAAATGTATTTCAATGTTTTTCTTCTTAAAACACATTTTGTTCTGCTTAAAAGAATAATTTTCAAGAGGTATTAAATACAGCAGGCAGGCTAGGATCAAAGCCAATTGGACCACCAGGGGTTTTCTCGCTCTTGCAAGATTCTTCAAGCAATCACTATGCCAACGGACACAGATGTTTCTCTTTCTTCATATGACGAAGATCAGGGATCCAAACTTACCCGAAAAGCTCAAGAGGCACCATTTGTCCCCAGTGGAATGGCCAAGTTTGCAGCACTTGTTGCATATATGGATTATACAAATTGAAGAGCATGGGAAATACTAAAATATCCCTTCACCTGATCCACATGTGCGTGGCAGCCCAAGGCTTTGCTGTGGGAGCAATGACTCTTGGTATGGGCTATTCCATGTACCGGGAATTCTAGGCAAAATCTAAACCTTAGAAGAGATGCTGTCTTAGACTTGTTGGAGGAGCTTGCTTTAGTTATTGAGGTTACTTTATCTCTGTCAAAAATAAATTATTTGAATGGGTTCAGAAAATAATACAGTATTTTGAATATTGGCTTCCTTTCTTGCAGGCTTGATTTGCCTGGTAACCAAATTATTAGTGACTGGTTCACTAACTAGGTCATTCACGGGAGTCAAGTTAACACAAAAAGAAACTTGTCACCTAAAAGCACTTGACAATGTTAAAATGTCCACCTTCTTAAACCGTTAAATGAAATTAGTTCTAGAAAACACAGCAGGCCACCCCTGAAATACTCCCAGTTTGCTGCAGAATATCACATGCTTTGGATGTTACACAGGAGTCCTGTTTACCCCAGTTAATTTAACTTTTTTCTGCCTGCCTTGTGGACTAGTTGAGTACTTCAATTTGGGGACTGGTTGGCTCTTTTAGAACTCTATAAAAAAAGTACATGGAATATAATGTGTAAAGCCTCTCACAACTGAAAAGTGTATGTGTATGTGTTTAAACCAAACCTAGAAAGCTTACAACAGAGCTGCAGGGTAGTAGTACTTGTTTCAGAATCACAATTGTAAACATGTGAATAACTTACTTATGGATTCCAGTTTAGCTCTTTTGTAACTGCAAAATTATATTTTTACTGCTGTTATTAGAGTATTTTTAAATGTCACCTTGAAATAGAAATATGTATCTTAAGCATTAATTCACAGGTAAATGAAGAACTTTTTAAAGTGTGTGCATGATGTTTATTTTCTCTGTAACAATTAGAAATGTTAAACTAAACAAATAGCCTAAAATGGGAGTGATTAATGATTTATGAGCAAGCTGGTTTGGCCAGATATTATATACAAACCTTAATATATTAAAGAATGCTTTATTATACTTGTGAAATTCTCTTGTCTAATCTGAACTTACATTCCATGGTGATAACATGGCATAGGTATTGTTACTAAAGTAAGTGAACACGTAAAGAAAAAAAAAAAGAGGTACTTTTTCTAACCTGAATTTCAAAATAAGAAAAAGAACAAGCTAGAAAAGCTATTAATAGCAATTCAAGGAGACCAACTATAAAAAGTTCAGCATTAATGTCAGATTCACTACAGAAAATTTTACCCTATAAATTTTACCTCCAACTTACACATTTTACTTTTCTAAATGAAGAAAGCCTTTCAGCGATCTCACTATATTGTTAATTAAGAAATAAAACAAAAAGAGGAAAAAAGGAGAAACACCCTAGGCCGCCTTAGCATCAAACCCTAACCCCACCCTACACCCTTCTGCATGCAGGACTCTGACGTGAGACCAGAAGTGGACACGTGCACCTTCACAAATGTTCCTTCTGTTCCCTCAGCACATCACCAGCACTTTATTCTCTCCTTGAGAATTTCTCCACGTCACAGACATTCTTCAAAACTGATATCTGCATGTATTTAAAAAGAAATACTTATTTCTGACATTGACCAAAGAAAAAGGGAAAGAAATAATAAGTGAAAGTTTGCATTCCCTGAAGAAAAATCTAAAGATAATGAAAGAGGACTCAGAAGCATGCTGAATAGCAGCAAGAAGGGTTAAATGTTCTAGATAATTCCCTAACTGTTCAATAGTTGACCATTTAAATTCAATTCAATACATATTTGAGGACCTAGGTAAGGCACCATGCTAGATGCTAAAATAGACACTAGGTAAATCATGGTCCCAGATCTCAAGGGGGTAACAATTGAATTGGGGAGGGGAGAAATAAGTAAATAAGCAGCTATTGTTACCTAACATAAAACTGAACAACAGAAGTAAGCAGTACTTGGGAGATTCAATGGAGGGAGAGAATCTGCTAGAAAGGGAACACAGTAAAGTTAATTTATATGACAGCAGCACTGAGGACAGCTGAAGCTGGGCACAGTGGTACGTGGCCTGTAGTCCCGGCTACTTGGGAGGCTGAGGCAGGAAGATCACTGGAGCCCAGGAGTTCTAGTCCAACATGGGCAACATAGTGAGACTCTGTCTTTAAAAAAAAATAATAAAAATAAAAAAGGATTGCTGGTTATTGCAACAATGTAAGACATGCTAGATCAGACATGACAATAGGTACTGGAAATAGAGGACAGACATGGGAAGAGATGCAAACTCTGACCAGGTAAAGAGAGGATAAGAAATGTCTAGGATTCCAGTATGGGTTATAAAAATTACTAAAGTTTCATTAACCGAATGAATAAAATTTATTAGTTTTGTTTTGACTATTAGGAAGCTCAGAGGCAAATATTTCCAACATATGAAATATGGCAAGTATTTCTGTGCACCTGTAAGTCTGTATGTAATTTATTTTCCTTCTCGACAGGATTTTATCTATATTTAGTAAGTCACCCAATTCTTTCAGAATAAGGCAGAAAATAAATCAACAAGGCCAGGCACGGTGGCTCAGCTCTATAATCCTAACACTTTGGGAGGCTGAGGCAGGAGGCTTGAGCCAAGGAGTTCATGACCAGCCTGAGCAACATAGCAAGAGACCCCATCTCTACAAAAAATAGAAAAATTAGTCAGAGGTAATGGTGCACACCTGTAGTCCCAGCCACTAGGGAGGCTGAGGCAGGAGGATCACTTGAGCCCAGGGATTTGAGGTTACAGTGAGCCATGATGACATCACTGCACTCTAGCTGGGGCAACAGAGCAAGACCCTGTCAAGGGAAGGGGAAGGGAAAGGGAACAAAAGGAAAAGAAAGGAAAAAGAAAAGAAAGAAAAGAAAAGAAAAAAACAAAGATTGAGAGAAAGCCAGAGACAGTTGGTGAAAGTATCTGGCTCAAGGCTATAACCTGCATGCTGCCTACCCAAAGCATTCTCCCCACCCTTCTTCCACCCTCACAAAGGCCATATCCTGCTTCAGAAACTGAAAAATGCTGCACTTCCACTTTCTCAGCCTCCCTCACAACGAGCAGTAGCAAGCATGCGGTCAGTTCGAGCCAATGACACTGAAACATAAGTCTCCAAAGTGAATTTCTGGAAAAGGCTTTTCTCTGTTCAGAGGGAGTTATAAGGAAATATGCTCCTTCCCTCCCTCTTTCTTATATGATGGCTGGTGCTGCAGCAACCATATTGTAAACATGAGGGAATAAGCCTGAGTATCAAAAGCCAAAATACTAATAATAGAGGAAGAAAAATATATAAAGAGCCTAGATCTTGAATAACATTACTAAGCCACTACACCAGCTTTAGAACCCCCTATTTCTAGACCTCTTGCTACTGGACAATAGTAAGTCCTAAAATTCAAGCCATTTCTAGCTGAGTGTTGTTATTTGTCAAAGGCATCCTAACTGATTTTATAACAGATCATCTTGAGGTCAGTTCCTGACAGGTTGATTTTTATATTGCTGAGTTAGCAGGATTATTAGTTATTAATTATCAGCTATAATTAGCAGATGATGATAACCAAGATGGCAATATACAATAGCCAGAAAGAAGGCAATAAGCTAATAAGAGCTGCTGGGAGCAACTTAAGATAAAAATAGAAAAGGGGATAATGACAAAATTTGAAAAAAATATGATGAAGTGCCAGTAGGGGCACTTCTTGGAGGCAGTAACCGAAGAAGAGAGTAAATGTACAGAAGTCCTCTAAGGTAGAGAAAATGAGGCAGGCCTTCTTTTCTGGCAATGTTATAGGCAAGATTACCAAAAAATCCTTCCCAATGTAAAACAGTCAAAAATTCTGGGTAAGTATAAGAAACATCTGTTTAAATGCATAGCTAAGTTCACAATAAAAGACCTTCCCAAGGGCCAAAAATCAAAGAGGAACCTAAAAACAGCAGAAAATGTAAGCTGATACTGTGTAGGAGCCTAGGGCTTTAGAGGATGGGAGAAGGGGGGTTGTGTGTCTGTAAAGGCACCTGTCCTTTGGGATGTAATAGAAAAAAAGAAAAAGAGAAAGATACGACTACACTCATAGTTTCTTTAAAAACGCCACCTTGGCCGGGCGTGGTGGCTCACGCCTGTAATCCTAGCACTCTGGGAGGCCGAGGCAGGTGGATCGCTCGAGGTCAGGAGTTCGAGACCAGCCTGAGCAAGAGCGAGACCCCGTCTCTACTAAAAATAGAAAGAAATTATCTGGCCAGCTAAAAATATAGAAAAAATTAGCCGGGCATGGTGGCGCATGCTTGTAGTCCCAGCTACTCGGGAGGCTGAGACAGAAGGATCGCTTAAGCCCAGGAGTTTGAGGTTGCTGTGAGCTAGGCTGACGCCACGGCACTCACTCTAGCCCGGGCAACAAAGCGAGACTCTGTCTCAAAAAAAAAAACAAAACGCCATCTTGAAGACAATTACAGCTCTTGTATATTTTTCAACCTCATCACCTTAACTACCCTTTGAAAGAACAAATTCCAGAATTAAATGCACTTTTGGTACATATTTACATATTACAAAGGATTTTCTGGATATTTCACCAAAGCATTAAGTAAAACATGACAGATATAAATCATTTCCACAAAAACACCACACATTGCCCAAATTTTCACATATCATTAAAAGAACCAAACAATCAAGTATGTAAGTTCAGTATATTTGTAACCATACCAAATCGTTTCTAAATCTTAGTAATTCTTGGTAAAATTTTTATCATTAGGGCCATTGTAATATTCTTCTAGTGACTATGTTACCAGTAGTTTCATATCATCTCTGAGTTAATCTTACAGCCGTCTACATGACGAATTTTGGAGTCATCGCCTGTAAATAATAAGGGGAACTGGGGAAGGATGTGATGTTTAGGGAGTCATCAGTCTCAGTCAGACCGAGAGGAAGGTTTCCAATATTAAAGAGAGAAGGAATTACAGCCTGCAGCTAAATTACAGCTAAAACAAACAAGCAAGCAAGCAAACAAAAAAACTCTTAAGGCTCTCCACTTTCTATATAGGTTCATTTTCCTCTAGTCTCATTTGCTTTCCAAGCTTCTTTGGAAATGGAAGACCGCATATATTCCCTTTGCTCACCTTCACATTTTCGTGGTGGCTTTATGAATGGAACAATTTCCATTCTAAATTCCATTAAGCCACCTCCATCACTGAATTCATTCCAAGACCATCTTTTTTCAAAAACTCCCCTTATCCTTGGGCATTCCAGATAGCCCAAGAAATACCAACACATAGTTTACATTATCTTCACAAGGGTCACAGCTGCCTCCACTGCGTTCCCGTATTTATGTAAGACTCAATGTTTTAACCTAGTGCTTACATACACCGATGCCACAACAAATACACCATCCTAAAAGCAGCTCTGGACTGTGTTGCTTCTTCAATGTTTTCCCACAACCTGTGTGCGAGATGGTTCAAGACTAAGCATTTCTTCGACAAGGCGACCAAATGCAGGGGAAAATAATTAACTTGGGGATCAAGAATCCAAGTGTGAAAAAAAAAAAAAAAAGGACTGTGCTTGGCTTGGTCTCTCTCTCTCCCGCCGATACAGGGAGAAGGGCCAGGGAACCGCTCCGGTCCCAGGGGACTCAGCTCCCCCGAGAGCGCACTCGGGTCGGCGGGGGAATCAAGCACGAGTTAGTCGCGCAGGGAGGCTCCGAGGGCGCACTGCATGCTGGGACTCGTTTCCACAGTTACCCACGTGCACCGAACCCAACCGCGGCCCGGCGCGGCTCGGACTACAAGTCCCAGAATTCCGCGGGACTGCCTTTCCCCTTCTCACCGACGACTGGAGCCAGACCCTAAAGGAAACCCCTAAACCGCCCTCCCCGCACGTCTGGGAAAAGTCGAGCCCCTCAAGCGCCGCTCTGGGCTTCGGGCCTGGCCCTCCCTGCCGGGAAGCAGGTCCCAAGGCACCAGCCCCCACACCTGATAGCCAGAAATTAGACAACTGCGTCACAAACTGCCAAACCCACGGGCTGCCAGGGACCCCGACACCTCCCCTGCGCAAAACCCCCACCCGGGCTTCAGGGCCCGACCCCTCCGGCACCCGCCGCGGAAAACCCGCAGCCCGCGCCCCCGCCCTGCCTCCCAGTCCCGCAGACCGAGCCCGCGCCCGCGCCCGCGCCAGCGCTGACCTCGCTTCCCGCCGCTCGGGGGGAACCGCGGCCAGCGCCAACCTTAGGGCACTTCCCCCGTCCTCCACCTCAGCCCCGCCCCCTCCTCGCCCCACACCCCAAAGCGCTGGGCTCCCCCTCCGGGGACCGTGCCTAGACTGAGGGAGGAAGCACCTCCCCCAAACGCACAGTCCCGCACTCCCCTAGCCCGGCGCCGGACAGAATCTGGACATGACAGTCCTGCCTCTACCCCAACCTCCCCTTCTCCCCAACTAGCTCTCCACCCCCACCTCATCTTCCCTACCCCTGCCTCCAGCCTGCCATCCCAAACCCTCCCCACCTTTTCTCCTCTTCCTTCCAATCACCCCACCGTCCCAACACGGTAACCCAACATCTTCCCCTCCCACCACTACTACCCCCACCATTCCAACGCCCCTCCCGCCCGCCGGACTCCCCAACTATTTCATCACACCCCCATCCCTCCCACCGCCTCGCCCTCCCGTTTTATCAGCCCTCATCCCCTTGCCTGCCCCCCGGCCCCGCTCGG
>JAQIFY010003560.1:0-12450 GCA_028533085.1 Varecia variegata | reverse complement strand
AAAAGAGACCACTGTGTTGGTGCTCTAGGCTCGGACCCTAGCCCGGCTAGCCAATAAACTCCTTTGTCTATTACAGCCTCGGTGACTCTGTCTTTCTGTTCCTGGGGCAAAGGGAAAACCGGCTCTATCAAGGTCTGCACAGTATTAACAGAAAAGAAGCCAAACTCTGTAAAACAATTTAAAGAGATTTATTCTGAGCCAAATTTGAGGACCAGGACCGGGAACCACACCCAAGAAGCCTTGAGCAAGTGGACTCGCTGTGGCTGGGTCACAGTTTGGTTTTATACATTTCAGTGAGACAGGGGTTACAGGTGAAGTCATGAATCAATAGGTGGGATTCATACATTGGTTTGGCCCGAAAAGGTGGGCCCTCTGGAAGTGGGGTGGGGGGGGTAGCTTACAGGTTATAGGTGGGTTTAAAGATTCTTTGACTTGTAATTGGTTAGAAACATGAAGCTTTTTCTAAAGGCTTGCAATATTTTAACATAGTTGCTGTTTATCAGAGATGAGCCAGAGGACATAGATTTGTTGTGTAAACTGAGGGCCTACAGGTGTGTCTTGCATACCCTTAGGCCTGTTAATGGGTTACAAAGGATGTCCCCAAGAAGGGAGGGGGCATGATGAGGCATGTCTGACCTCCCTCCTCCTGGCAGGCAGTTTAGTTTTAGGATATTCCCTTGGCCAAGAGGGGGTCCATTTAGTCAGCCGGTGGAGGTGAGCTTTAGATTTTACTTTAGTTCACAGCAGGATGCCCTGGGGGCTGGGCCTGGCAGTGGCGGCCATCACTTATGCTCTTATCTCATGGGTCAGAATTCAACCCCATGGCCTGGGAGGAAATGGTTTATCCCTGTGCTGCTCAGCAGGCTCCACTTCAGAGGCAATAGGCTCAACGAGCAGGGCCGAGGCCTCTAGATCCAGAGAGCATGGCTTCAAATTCCAGCCCTGGGACCTCGGGCAGGAGATTGCACCTCTCCATGCCTTGGTCTCCGCAGCTGTGCAGTGGGATAGTGATAATGTCTGCACATGGGGTTATGAGGTCTGTGAACACAGTTCTCCCGGTGAAGACAGGGAGTGCTCCTTGCTTGGCAAGGAGTAAACATTAATGGTTAGCAGATGACTGCAGTTTGGAAGTTGTTTCCTGCACACTAGGGAAAGTGGAGACCACCAGAAATGGCATTGTAGAAGATACAGTCCTGGCTCACTTCCCTCAGGCCACACTCACCTGTTTCGGTCTCAGGATCTCCTATCCCCGTCACTCCCCTTCCCTGGACCCCCTGTGGCTGCTGACAGGTCCCCCCAGGACCACAGGGTGGGCCCCTCTGCACTTCATCTGCCTCATCTGCATTCCTGAGCTGACGGGTGTTTAGAACCTCCTGGAAGCCCCAGTGCTCAGCGTTGATGTGAGGAAACAGTGACATACTTGGGGAACGGCAAAGAATCGCACAGGGTGGAGGGGGGTTGTGGGCAGGGTCAGTTCCCAGGAGGTCTCCACAACGCTGCAGGTGACACGGGATGAGGACACAGGGATGAGGGCCGTGGGGCGTGAATGTGTGGGTGAGCCCAGGAGTAGGAGTGGGCTGGGGTTTCCTACCTGGAAGGCTCGCCCGGACTTCAAGGTGCAGGTGAAAAGACAGCGGAAAGACGGGGCAGGGAGAGAGTTCAACAGAAATAGCGGGGCCTGCTCGGGGCGATGCCCTGTCATCCTTCCTTACTGGGGTATAAACTCCTGTTAGGCCCGGAGCGGAGAGGGAGACGCACGAAGCCTCATGTGTAGCAAAACGCTGTTTATTTGAGCATCTGGGTGCAGATGGGTGGGGGACAAAAAAGCGTCCACAGCGAGGGAGGGGAGAGCCTTGGGTTTTATGGAGGGTTTTTCTGGGGGGCAGTGAGCAACTGGGCCAGAACAGCCGCTGTAATAAATTCTTTTCAAACAACCGGGAGGGATAAGCGTAGTCCTTACCAGGAGGGACAAGAAAAATAAGTTCCCCTCTCGAATTCCATGCCTTCATCTCCCAGGGCTCTGGCAAGGGCTCCTGCCTGATACAGCCCTAGGAAGGGGAGAGGGTGGGTTTTATAGCAGGGTAGGATGGAGGTTTGGGGAGGGTGAATTCTTTAAGCAGAACATTCCACCCTTTTTATTATATACATATAAAAAAGGAAGGGCTGATAAGGAAAACCCCCATCTATTACTTAGCACAGCAGCCACCTGAGGCCCCGCGCCTCACGAAAGACCCACATTAGCATATTACTAACCTAACACCTGGCACATTAGCATATCACTAACCTAACACCTGGCACATTAGCATATCACTAACCTAGCATCTGGCACATCAGCATAACACTAAACCTATTATCTGGTGCAGACACTAAACCTATTACCTGGCCACCTGAGACCCCTCCCCTTGGATCACCCCAACTTAATAAAAATGGGAAAAATTGGGGAGACGGGGCTCAGAATTTGGTGGCGAGACCCCCTCTGAGCCCGCCGGCAAATAACCCTTGATTCTCCGACTCTCCGTGTGCCGCTAGGTTTGTCCTCGGGACCACCCGCTGTAACACTTGCTGTAACAGGGCAAGGTATGGGAAAGGGAAAAAATTACAAATAAGGAAGATTGGGAAGCGGGCGTCGTTGCCTTTCTGACTGCTTCCTGGTTTCTCTGCTCCTGGAGACGGGGTTCTCTCTGAGATGTGGTCAGGCCTGTCGCAGGGGACACTATTTGGCCCCTGAGATGTGGTTTGGGCAGGAAACAAAGGCCTGGAGTTTGCCCCCTGCTGTCTGTCCCAAGCTTCTCAGGAGCACCTTAAGGCTGTAAAACAAATTCTAAAAGCTGTGAGCTGCGGAAATGTAAAGAGAAAGATTTACATTTTCTTTCTGGGCTCTTTTCTGGTGTTTGTGAAAAGAGTCCCAGCAGAGTGCCTGCTAGTCTGGGAGAGAGAGAGCAAAGAGTAGGGAGCGCTCCAGACTGATCTTTAGCTGTTAGTAGAAAACGGGGAGATTCAAGGCCCCCTAACACTAGTAGTCTAGAAATGTACTTCTACCTACATTTCTGGCTCCTGCCTCCCCACCCAGAGCAGGGAATTGAGCAGGGGCCACTGCTGTTCCGTGTCTGCCCTTCCCCCTGGCTGTCCATGCTTTGAACTCCGTCTGGATGCTGAGCCAGAGCCCAGACTCCCACCCGGGCCACAGCCCTTTGCTGCCAACTCTTCCCTGGTCCCAGCCTGGGCGCCAGGACGAGCCCTCGTGTCCGGGAAGGGCCGCAGGCGTCGACACTCACGCTGCATGGCTGCACTACTCCCGAAGCATGGCTTTGCCTTTCCACAGAACTTTACAGTTAGTAAAGCTCTTTGCCCATGTTATTTTATTTTATTTAGAATCAAATTATACATACAATCATATTGTATATGTGATTACACCCAATAAAATGTATGTGTGCAGACTCATGAGCTTTGACAAACTTACCCATGTAACCCCCCCCCACGATACAGATCCCTCCCCACAAAAACAGTTCCCCCAGGCTCCTACACAGGCCTCTCCACTCTGGCCCCAGGTGTCTCCACTGTCCCCTCCTGAAGGTGGCAGGCGGCACTCTGCTTACCGTGCATTCAACTGAGCTGTCACAGCACCAGCTGTGTCAGGCAGTGGGCAGTAGCCCCCAGGATCAGCTCTTCGCAGCAACTGCGCCCCGGGAGGAGGGAGGACAGGGGCCACTGCCATCACGTCCCAAGCCCTTCTGCCCCACCTCGCTGCCTCAGCCGGGAAGACAGAAGGAGAATGTGGGGCCCCCCCTTTGTGCTCAGCGTTAGCACTTCCCAGCTAAAGCTAGATCAAATTAGGATCTGAACCAAATCTCCAAATAATTCTTAACCTGAAATGAAACACACTTACCACTATATGTTTCTTCAAGATACACTTTTTATTAATACATAATAATTGTACATATTTAGGGGTATATGTGATATTTTGATACTTGCATATGGTGTGTAATGATTAAATTGAGGTAATTGGGCTATCCATCATCTCAGACATTTACCAATTCTTTGTGTTGAGAACATTCCAAATCTTCTCTTTTAGCTATTTTGAAATGTACAATAAATTACTGGTGCCTATAGTCATTTCACTGTGCTATAAAACACTAGAACTCATTCCTGCTATCTAACTGTGTGCTTATTCCCAGTAACCAACTTCTCTTCATTCTTCCTCCCCACCCTCCCCAACCTCTGGTAACCACCATTCTACTCTTCACCTCCACGAGAGAACATGCAGTATTTGTCTTTCTGTGCCTGGCTTATTTCACTTAACATAAATTCAACGTCCCTTCATGGTAAAAACCTTCAACAAACTGGGTATGGAAGGAACAGACCCCAAAACAATAAAGATCATGTATGAAAAATCCACAGTTAACATCATATTAATGGGAAAAATTGAAAGCCTTGCCTCTAAGATCTGGAACAAGACAAGGAGGCCCATGTTCACCACTTTTATTCTTCATAGTACTGGAAGTCCTAGCCAGAACAATTACACAAGACAAATAAATAAAGGTTATGCAAATTGGAAAGAAGAATTCAAATTGTCCTTGTTTGCAGATGACAGGATCTTATGTTTAGAAAAACCTTAAGACTCTACCAAAAACTATTAGAACTGATAAATTAACTCAGTAAAGTTTCAGGATACAAAGTTAGCATACAAAACTCAGCAGCATTTCTATATAACGATTGTGAACAATCTGAGAAAAAAATCAAGAAAACAATCTTATTTACAATAGCTATAAAAATACCTAATAATAAATTTAACCAAAGAGATGAAAGATCTTTATGCTGAAAACTATAAAACAATGATGAATGAAATTAAAGAGGACACACAAAAATGGAAAGATATCCCATGTTCATGGATTGGAAGAATTAATATTGTTAAAGTGCCTGCACTACCCAAAGCAATCTACAGATTCAATGCAATCTCTATCAAAATACCAATGACATTTTTCACAGATTTAGAAAAGACAATCATAAAATTTGTATGGAACCACAAAAGACCCCAAATAGCAACAGCAATCCTGAGCAAAAAGAACAAACCTGTAGGCATTGCACCACCTCACTTCAAAATATACTATAAAGCTGGAGTAACCAAAACAGTTTGCATGATACTGGCATAAAAACAGACACATAGACTAATGGGACAGAACCCAGAAATAAATCTTCACTGTACATTTTTAACTAGACAAGTGAATTTGGAGATGTTCCGCAGGGTCATTAAGCATCCAAATCTGGCTTTGGATCTGAAAATGGGAATTTGGAGGGAGGAGAGAGGTCCCGGGCATGATGGGCCACGGACTTGAGTTACACTTGCCCTTAGATTGGAGAAAGCAGCCTTGGGTCGAGTGATTCAGGGAGTTTTGGTATCCCCAAAAGTGTTTCCACCAATCCAGTTACAGAGAGAAGGAAGGCTTCAAGAAGTACAGTGTTCCGGGAAAAGGGATGGTGGTGGCCGGTTTGAACTCTCGTGCCAGTGACTCATGGTGGCTCATTCCCAGAAGCAAGTTTTAAAGGAGGATGAGTTGATACTTTCCTCAGATCCTCACACATTCACCCTGACACAGAAGGTGGGTCTCTGACTCCGGCCCCAGTGACAGAAGTCACACATGGGAGTAATGGTGCTGGTGGGCTTTGGACAGCACAGAGAAACAGGGTCCCCTGCTTCCCACACTTTCCAGAGCGACTGTCCCAGAGTCTCAAATTCTAGCCATTCTCTTGGTCCTCCAAGAGCCACCAATTTCACATGAACTAGTTTCCAGGAGAGGTCACACTCTAATCCCTGTCAGCTGACACCTTATGGGGAGAGTCCCGGTGTAGAGGGGGAGGGCTCTTGAGGGAGCTAACCAGAATTTGGGTGGGAAAACCAGGAAGGGTCTTTGTGGGTGAGGAGTAGGGAGCCTGAATGAGGGGTTAGAGGGCCCCCGAGACACATGGACAACCCCCCCAGGCCCAGGCTCAGGCTCCACCCAGCTCTGTGTGATTTGGAGCTAACCCAGTGTCATTAAGTGCAGTGATGATAACAGCTGTGATGACAGCAGACGTCAGCATTCCACTGAGTAGCTGGCTTTGTGCCACGTTTTATTCTCATGACAACCCACAGAGGTAGGTATTACGTACCTTTGTTGTCCAGATGAGCAAACCGAGCCCTGCAGAGGCCAGGTGCCTTGCCCAAGGTCACACAGCTAGTGAGGTGGTTCTGATAAAGTTCTCCCTGACCAGGGACCCCAGGGAAAGGTCCCAATGAGAGGCCAAGGCTGGATGCCCTGGGCGAGTCTGCCACCTTCTACCCCTGGTATCTTGTCGGGTCTGTGAGATGGTGGCCTCGGGGTCCCTTGAATTCCCCTCAGGGGAGGTTTCTTCACTTTTAGCCCAGTGAGGACTTGGCCTTGGGTGTCATCCTCTGCAGGCGTCCAGGCCGGTGGGAAGGGATCACACAGCATTGGAGAACTCGGGTTCTCAAGTGAGCACCGTGGCCTGAGGATGGCTGTGCTCCTTCCTCAGCAGAGGGACGGGCTCGGGGTCCCCGTCCACCCCGGGACACTCAGGCCTGCGCTGGCTAGGAGTGGACTCCCAGCTGTCTTTCCTCCTGCCTCCAGGTCGTCACTTCACCCTTGTCTTTTTCCCTTGGAGTGTGGTGGCCCGTTTGCATTCTCCAGCCCTGCCCCACCTGCTTCCACTTTTTATTCCCTCTGAACTGGCCACAATATAGAACTCAAGTTTGTCTTTCATTTCTTACACTGAATAGCTTCTATTCTTTCTCGGCAAAAAGGTTTTCTCCTCCTCAGTCCTACCCTTTTTGGGGCCTGCGCACCCCAGGGAACTCGGGAAGCGGTCGCGGCTGAGCTGCGGGGGCCGGGCGCCCTGCCTGAGACCGCCGTGTGCGCTGTGTCGGGGGCACACTCCCCACACCGGAAGACCCTCTGGGGGACTGGGGCCTCCCCTGGACCTGTCGTCCAGAGCACCCCGTCTGGTCATCTCGGCTTTGCAGACACCAGGGATAGCGGTAGATTCCCCTTCCGCACTTCCGGCTTTCGCACCTCACGGCGTATTCTGGAAATCTCTCTGCATTGTTCATGGTGTCTGCAGTTCTCTAGGGACACACAGGAATCGAGGGGGTGGCTTTTCAACTCCTCTGTGCCGTGTGGGCATTTAGTTCGTTCTACTATTTTGCAATCACAGGCAATGCTTCGCTCAATCCCCTTGCGTGTAACTATTTTCATCTTGCTGAAAGCATGTCTTCGGAGTAGGTTCCTAAAAGTTGGATGGCTGGGTCAGAAGCGCAAGAGCATGGTTTTGTCAGGTCTGCCGAGTCCCCTGTTGCTGAGTCGTGCCGGCCTGTGTGGCCACCAGCAGCTCGTACCCCCACAGCCTCGCCAAGGAACGCGCTGCCTGCAGTCTGACGTTTGCCGGGCTGACGGGCGAGAATGGTATTTCGCTGGTGTTTTAAATTGCATTTCTCTAATTATGTATGGAGTTTGAGCATTTTTTCATATGTTTAAAGGCCATTAAGATTTTATATGTATCTCACAAAGTTTGTGCATGCCTTTTTCTCACTTTTCTATTGAATTTTGGTTCTTTGTTCCTCAATATTTTTTAAATTTTGATTTAATAGGTGTAGAAACAAGCGTTACACTAATAATATAATCAGGAATGTGTCCCTCACTTATTTTTTAATTATTTTTTATTGATACATACTATGTGTACGTGCTTATGGGGTACATGTGATATTTTGATACATGCATAGAATGTATAATGATCAAGTCAGGGTGTTTAGGAACATTTCAAACCTTTTCCTCTAGCTATTTTGAAATATACAATATATTGTTGTTAACTGCAGTCGCCCTACTGTGCTGTTGAAATCAGAACCTCCGCCCTCCGCATCTACCGGAGCGCTTGCAGCCAGCCCCTCCTCACGGCTGGTGCCATCGCTGTGCTCCACCTCCGTGCCGCCCACGCACGGGTGTGTCCGTCACCTCTAAGTTTACAAAAGTGTGATAATAATTGACCTCATTTAATCTTTAGCAAATGGTTGTGATATAAAATTAATAAAATATATTATTGGGAATTTGTGAGGATTAAATAAACTAATGCATAATTGGTTACTAGGCTCCACAGCTTGACGGGGTACTAAAAATTAAACAAATTTCAATAATAGTCATTTAGTATTATTATTAGTATTTCTAATAATTTTTAACAGAAGGAAACTTTGGGAAATGTAGAATAATTGCTTTTTATACATCCCATATTATGTGAGTGGAATTAATTTGTTTCTATTTTTTTGGAAATACTGCATTTACCTAGTCACTTTCAGATGAAAACCCTATAATTTCATTTTATAATTCATTGTTATACATAAATATATGGAGAAAATCCTATATTCCAGAAGTGTGCATGAACAGATTAATGAAAGGCTGGGCACGGTGGCTCACACCAATAATCCTAGCACTTTGGGAGGCTCAGGCAGGAGGATCTCTTTAGATCAGGAGTTCGAGACCAGCCTGAGCAAGAGCAAGACCCCATCTCTACCAGAAGTAGAAAAATAGAAAAATTAGCCAGGCGTGGTGGCATGAACCTGTAGTCCCACCTACTCAGGAGGCTCGGGCAGGAGGATCGCTTGAGCCCAGGAGTTTGAGGTTGCAGTGAGCTATGACAACACCACTGCACTCTAGCCTCGGCAACAGAGCAAGACCCTGTTTCAAAAAAAAATAAAAAAAGTTAAAATAGTCATTTTAGCTATTAATCACATTCACAACGTCATGTAACTGTCACCACTCTCTAGTTCCAGGATACCTGATCGCCCCTAAAAGAAACTGCATGGTGCAGTCACTCCTGCTTCTCCTTCCCCCGTCCCCTGGCAACCACAAATCTGTTTTCTGCCTCTATAGATTCGCCTATTTTGGATATTTCAAGTAAATAGAGTCACTCAATATGTGGCCTTCTGTACTGATTTATTTCACATGGCATGGTCCAAGGTTCATCTGTGCTGTTAGCACGTCTGTACTTCATTCTTTTTAATGGCTGAATAACACTCCATTGCACGGATACCACCACACTTAGCTATTCATCTGTTAATAGATATTTCATTTTTTTCCAACTTTTGGATATTGTGGCAGTGTTACTATGCATGTTCTCATACAAGTTTTTGTTTGAACCACTGTTTTAAATTCTTTTAGGTATATAACTAACAGTGTAATTGCCGAGTCATGTGGAAATCATATGTTTAACTTGTTGAGTTAGGAACCACCAAGCTGTTTTCCACAGTGGCTGCCTCATTTACATCACCACCAGCAAAGTAAGAAGGTTCCAATCTTCTCACCAAAACTTATTTTCAATTTTTTTTATTATGGCCATCCTAGTGAGTGTTCAGTGGTATTCATTATGTTCAATTTGCATTTACCTAATGATTAATGATGAGCATTTTTTCATGTGCTTTTTGGCCATTTGTGTATATTTGGAGAAAGGTTTACTCAAATCCTTTGCTGACTTTTAAATTGCGTTGTTAGTCTCTTTTGCCATTTGTAAAAAGTTCTTTATATAATCTAGATATTAGAGTCTTATAATCTGTGATTTACAAATATTTCCACCCATTCTGTGGGTTGTATTTTACATTATTAATAGTGTTCTTTGATGCACAAAAGTTTTAATTTTGATGAAGCCAATTCTTCGTCTTTTCTTTTGTTGCTTGTGCCTTTGGTGTCATATTTAAGACATCATTGTTAAATCCAAGGTCATGAAAATTTACCCCTATGTTTTCTTCTAAGAGTTGTATAGTTTTAGCTGTTATATTTAGGTCTTTGATCCATTTTGAGTTAATTTTTGTAAAAGGTGTGAGGTAAGGTTCCAGCTTCACTCTTTTGTGTGTTGATATACAGTTGCTCCACACAATTTATTGAAGATAGTAATTTTTCCCATTGAAATGTCTTAACACTCTTGTCAAAAATGAATTGACTGTAGATGTATGGGTATATTTCTGAACTTTCAATTCTACTCCATTGATCTATCATTATGTGAGTACCATATTGTTTTTATTTGTAGTAAGTTTTGTACTAAGTGATAGTAAGTAGTAGCTTTGTAATTAAGTTTTAAAATTGGGTAGTGTGTAAGTCCTTCAACTTTGTTCTTCTTTTTCAAGATATTTTCTGCTATTCAGGTTCCCTTGTAATTGCAGATGAATCTTACGATTGGCTTTTCCATTTCTGCAAACAAGGCTGTTGGAATTTTGAGAGAGATTTCATTGAATCTGCAGATTACTGTGGGTAGTAATACTGTCTTAACAATATTGCATCTTCCAATTCATAAACATGGATATCTTCCTGTTTATTTAGACTTTGTTTTATTTCTTTCAGCAATGTTTTGTAGTTTTCAGTGTATAAGTCTTGTACCTCCTTCCTAAGTTTGCTCCTAAGTATTTTAATCTTATTGATGCTATTGTGAATGAAATTGTTTTCCTCATTTACTTTTTCATTGCTAGTGTATAGAAATACAACTAAATTTTGTTGATCTTGTATCCTACAATTTTTCTGAATTCATTTATTAGCTCTAATATTTTTTTGTGGATTCTTTAGGATTTTCTATCTGTGAATAAAGATACTTCTACTGTGCATAAAGAATTTTACTTTTTCCTTCCTTTCCAATTTGGATGTCTTTTATGTCTTTTTCTGTGTCCCTCGATGTGAAGAGTTCTTTATGCATGAGGCCCTTGTCTGTTGTACATGTTGCAAATATTTTCTCCCAGTTTGTCCATTATCTTTGGCTTTGTGTATGGTATTTTTCATTGTAAAGTTAGTATTAATTACTGTAATATTGTTTGAAAGTCTTGAGTACTAAAGTTTAGTTTTGTTTTGTCCCTTCACACATTTGAAAGGCTAGACGTGTCTAACATGTCTCCTATTACCAGGCAGGTATTTAATAATATGTGTTTAAATTTATTTACTTAAAGTCACACACCAATTTCAGTTCCCTATTTGGAGATTTCTTCACAGAAAAGTAGAAAGTAAACAGAAATGAACCACATACCTCTGACTAGGAGGTGTGAAAGCTATCATTTGTTCTGTTGGAGAAGTCAAAGACAGGATACTTTTTTATAGGATGACATTTTTTTCAGAACTTACCTTTGTTCATAAACATTTCACTTCATCTTTAACTATTCTTATGCCTTTAATTGATTTGTCTTGTCTAACTGCATTGACTCATACTTCCATTAACAGTATGTGGAATAGATCTACCTGGATACTATTTTAAGTATTATTCGGTTTAGAATTGATTTAGTCTTTCTTATAAGTGGTTTCCAATCAGTCTCGTTATTAGTTGGTCTCTTGTCTCATTAATTCGGATTTCCTCCACATCTGCCTTGCTGGCCACCAAGAAAAGCACTGTGGCTGGGGAGGGGTAGGACAGGGTTAGGGCAGGGTGACCAGAGATTTTGTCCTGAGATTTGGTTATTTTTATGTTTTGGTTTTTACAGTTACTTTGAATTGTATATTGTATTGATTTGGGAAGATATATTGGAAGATCATCACTAGGTGGCACCATAGTTTTAAGCCACAGAAAGGTCTCCTTAAAAAGTCAGTTATTAATTATACTTTGCATACAGTAAAATGAGATATAAAGTTCAATGAGTTTTGATAAGTGTGTATAGTGGTGTAACAGCCACTATAGTCAAGATGTGCAATATTTAGCACCCCGGATAATTTCTTCATGTTCCTTCCAGTCAATCATCCACATAGACAACCTTTTGTTCTTTTTAAAAAAGTTATTATCTTTTTTTTTTTTTTTGAGACAAGCTCTCACTCTGTTATCCAAGCTGGAGTGCCATGGAATCATCCTGGCTCACTGCAGCCTCAAACTCCTGGGCTCAAGTGATCCTCCTGCCTCAGCCTCTCAAATAGCTGGGATGACAGGCTGCCGCCACCACACCTGGCTAAGTATTTTTATTTCTTATAGAGACTGGGTCTCACTATGTTGCCTAGGCTGGTCTTGAATTCCTGGCCTCGAGCAATCCTACTGCCTCAGCTTCCCAAAGTGCTCAGATTATAGGCATGAGCCACCACACCCAGCCATGACAGCCTTGATTTGCTTTTGGATGCTATAGATTAATGGGAGGTCTTAACCTCACACCATCTGGGGCCAGATGATTCTCTGTGGGTGGGGGCTGTCCTGTGTGTCACAGGGTGCTGAGCAGCTTCCCTGGCCTCTTCTCACTAGATGGCAGGAGCATCCCTAACTACGATAGTTCAGAATGTTTCCAGACACTGCCAAATGTACGCTGGAGGCCTCAGCTGTCCCTGTTGAAAACTATTGGATTAGATAGATTGGCCTGTTTTGGGACTTCATATCATATAAATGACATCATACAGTACGTACTGTTTTGTGTCTGGCTTCTTTCCCCTCAGTAGAATGTTTTTGAGATTCATCTCTTTG